>OY813000.1:74126721-74196721 GCA_963681545.1 Germaria angustata | reverse complement strand
CGCCAATAGGAAATTCGATGGGCCAGAAAAAGATGTTCATGAGAAGTTTTATATGCAGGCGAATGGTGTCGATCAGAAGCCACCCAGCCTGGAAGCAAGGGTATGTGTTCTTTAACCGCAAGAGGGGCCAATGCAAGTTATTCCGGAAGCAGCAAGTAGATGTGAAACTGCAACCAACAGAAATGCATGGGCCGCGGAGAAGAAATACACTGAGTTAATCCTGGCATTAAAAGACGCTGATGCACAAGTCCTGGAAACTGTGCCCGCTACAGCCAGAAACAACTATGAGGAAATTATGGCGGCTATGCAGCGTAAGTCTGGTGGAGAGCATAAGGGGCAGATCTACAGAATGGAGCTAAAGTCGCAAAAGCCAAGAAAGAGTATGAGGATGCCGCCAAACAATTTGATGCCAATGGCGGCAGTAAAGCGAACGGTAGTAGCAAGAATCGAGGAAAGGCTGGCAAAAAGAAGGTGAAAAAGAGCAATACAGCTGATTCCGAGAAAGAGGAAGAAAATGAAAGCCAGGTGTGATGGATTGCGGATTCTGATGGATTCCGCGAGGGACACCTGGTTCTACTGTTTAACCCACAGAGAAAGAAAGTCCTGTCTCCCAAACTAGAACAGTGGGATGGACCATACAAGGTGATAAAGAGATTGAACGATGTTGTGTATGGGATACAGAAGCACAATAGCCCCCGACCGAAAATGAAGGTGGTTCACTTGGAGCGACTTGCGAAATGCGGAAGCAGTGACTCTGTGCCTGTTCGGGACGGACAGGCTTAAGCGGGCGGCAGTGTTACGAATTTGGTTGTGAATAGTCCTATTGTAATTACTCTAGAATATACTGAATTGTTGTTATTCTTAATTATTGAATTTTTGATTCTTATTATTTACTGAGTTGTTTACTATTTCCTGAATTGTTGTTATTCTTATTTACTGAATTGTTTACTCTTTCTTATTCACTGAATTGTTATTTTTATTTGATTTTTGTTTACTCACTGTAAATGAACACATAACAGCTATACATACATACATGCATACATAGTTACTTGTTTACTAGCAAAAGCGACAACAAATAAGATAGTGATATTTGTTCAGTCAGTAGACAGACAGTGTTGAGTCAGTAATTAGTGAGTGAGTTAGACTTTAGCGTGATCGTGTAAAGTGTATTAAGTGATTACTATTGTTTTTGAGCATAGTACAGTGATATTGAATTTAATAAAGTAGTAGCAGTTAAGTACTGAAAATCGATATATTGTGCGTTTAATTTCATTGCAATCTAAGAACCCACGGAAAACGTTTTTAAAAAGGTAAAAACGTAACAATATATATTTATATATGTATATATACATACATATATATACAGTCGACTCCGCTTTACTGAAAACAGCCAAAAACCCAATTTTCTTTTCAGTTATCCGATTTTTTCCCTAAAACGTAGTTCGGATTACTGAAATTTGTTACAGTTAAGCGTACTGCCTTAAATCTGTAACACAATATTATTAATATCAAATCTTTATATTTTTTACGTCATAAAAATTTTATTAAAAAAATTAATCATAAAAACATATTCATATTTTTTAATTATTTTTAAAACAAAAAATATAATTTTAAAATATACATAAATTAAAATAATTCAGTTTCACGCATTGAGTATTTACATTTGTATGCATGCAGTTAAAAAAACATAAAATAATAAGAATTCAGTCTCAGAATGCAATGCATTAAATATGTACTTAACATAACAGTTAATAATCAAAATTATGCATTGCTTTTAAAATAACTTTGAATTTGACTTTGAGTCAAATTTTTTTTCAAATTTTTATGCAATCGATTTCTAATAAATAAATTTGTCATTGTTTATTTTTTTACTAAAGCGAAGTAAGCTTCATACAAAACGTAGTTGTGGGCTTGCTTTTGGTTTTCAGTAATACGATATTTTCAGTAAAACGATGTTTCGCTAACGCGAAGTGAATAAGACTAACTGCGTTTAAAATCAGTGTGGGGATTTGTATCGCTTTCAGTAATCCGATTTTTTTCAGTAAGGCGTGTTGCGCTAAAGCGGATTCGAATGTATATATATATATATATATATATATATATATATATATATATATATATATATATATATATATATATATATATATATATATATATATATATATATATATATATATATATATATATATATATATATATATATATATATATATATATATATATATATATATATATATATATATATATATAAAAGTATATAAGAGTGTTTTTATACTTTACTTTATTTTTCAAATATATAATAATTAACAATAAGAATATTACTTAATATTGAAATTTATTATTTGGGATATTCTCCCCAACTAATCGTTAGAAATAATTAGTTTTTGGAAAATGCATAGAAAAAAAACTAATTGTTTCTAACGATTAGTTGGGGATAATATCCCAAATAATAAATTTCAATATTCAGTATTATACGGGTATGTTCTAGAATCCGAATTCACTCGAAAGTGGATTACTTTAGCATTTTTGGTGTTCTGCAATTCACATCCCCATGCTTTTATTCGTTTTCAATTAGAGTAGTAAGGGGTGGGTGAAAGTAAAACGAATCGTACTTTATTCTTATAAATGCTAACATTATTAAGAAAAATACAATTTTGGTTTTTAGTTTGAAGTGTTTTTTATTGAACTTCATCAAAAAAGATCAATTTTTCACAGAAATATTAACGCAAACAAATTTTTTTTAAACTTTGCCAAAAATTTCAATTTGGTTTTGGCAGATCTCAGTTGTGTAAAAAAACATGAAAAAAATACAACAATTTTGTTTATGTTCGAAAACACAATGTTGCCCTACATAATAAAGTTTGATATGTCAATCTTTCTTGAACTAAATCTTAATGCATTTAGATCTTATTGAAAAATAAAAATGAATTTTTTTGAAGGAAATTAAAACTAATTTCATATATATAAATCTATTTAAACAATAATTATAATAATTCGAATGCATTTAGTTGTAAAATCGCAATGTAATAATCAGGCAATACTTTGTTTTAACAACAAATGGTGCCAGGACAACGTAGTCGATATGTCTATAGCCGGCAAACAGCCGCGCTGATATATAACGCCAGGCAAACAGACCAACCAAAAGCAAATAGTTTTAATTTCGTTCGTTGTCTTTTTTGAGAGTATTGAATAATTTTATTTTCATTCTATGTTTCTTTAAGAATATTAATTTTGTTTTTATTCGCGTTGAAAATTAAATGAAAAATTTGAATATCTTTTTCATACTCTGTAAATTGTTTTACATCCAATTTTCACGATGATTTTTTAAGACATGTCTTTTTTTAATTTCTTTTAAAATTGCTCCCAAAATCATGTCACATTTTCAAGATGATTTTTAAAACATGTCTATTTCTTCACTGTTGTTGTAAAAAAAAAACTCTTATTTGACAGCCAGAGTTGTTTTTTTTTACTTTATCTTTAATTCCTTTTATTTCTATAATTTGGGCGCCAAAAACGGAATTTAATAACTTGAGAAGTAAAGTATTTAAAAAAGTAAATTTTCTTAAAAAAAGCGAGGTACATTTTCGTTTCTTATGAACGACTTCTTGGGAGATAAGTCGTCTTTTCTGAACTATATCAGAATAAGCCGAGAGACATTTAATTTGTTACTCGCAAAAATCGAAGGTGATATAGTAAAATAAGATACCATCTTGAGAGAAGCGATAACTCCAGCAGAGAAACTGGCAGCTACACTCCAATACCTAGTTACTGAAGAGTCCATCAAAAGCACAAATTATCAGACACGACTATGTGAAACCTTTCTTTGTCGTGCAGTTCCGGAAGTATACCAGGCAATTTGGAAATACTTTAAAAATGAATATTTAAAGGTTTTTCAGTAGGTACATATGTATATGAAAAATATATTATTTTATTGTGCCTATTCATAGAATGTAATACTTTGGTTTATTTTGAAATTAAAATAAAACAAGTTAAATTATTATAAGTACATTAATTGAAATAATTTCGTCTATTATTAAAATATAACTTTAAAAAGTATATATCATTAGCTCTTGGCAGATTGTGAACAAAGAGCTAGATCGCTTGACACGGTCCATATATACAAGTTTTCGTGTTCCTGATATTTAGATATTAAAAGCTCCACAATTTCGTTTTTCCACATGGTTTATATTTATTTGAATTTTTTATTTATATTTATTTTATTTATATATACACAAAACAAAAAACAAGCACTTGTCGCTTTAAAACAAGAAAAATAAAGAAAAACACAGAGAAATAACCACCTTAACAGACGAATGCAAATAAAATATAATAGTAAAATTGCGAATGACAGCTAAAAGGAAGAGATGTATTTTTCTTCATTGTTGTTGTAAAAAAATTACGAAAACAGAAACCACGTTTTTTTTGCTACCCCTCTTTCTTTTCTACCTAGTATGCCTACAAACAGAAGACATGTCTTAAAGACAAGTAAAAAAATCATCGTGAAAATTGGGTGTTACTTTTGTAATTTGTTAATTTTTTTGCAACTTTTTTGCCGACCGCCGTCGATTTTTGCGTAGCTGTGGCCGTTGACATTAAGATTTTTTTTCCAACATAAACTTCGAATGTGGAAAAACATGCTGAATTCAAAACACCATTTTATAAATTATGGGAATTCAAAAAATTTTTCGTTTTCAATCCGAGTCGAAACCTGGAACATACCCGATAATAAAGATATTCGGGTATGTTACAGGTTTCGACTCGGATTGAATAGACTAATAAATAATAAAATAGACTCACGTTGAGTAAATTGTTTGTTGTGTTGGTTTGTATAAAAACATTCTAAACCTACTATGATTATGTATTTGTTGTAATTCATATGCAATATTGAAAATCTCATATTGTATTTGATTTATGTGGCATAAACATCCGAGGTTGAATGTTTTCAAACTGCTTAAACTTCACTGACGATTTGGTTTTAGCAACCAATGAAATGTCGGCATATGAAGAGCTAAAGCCACAACAAACATTTTTTGAATAAGAATATTATTTTGAGGACGTGTTGGTTCTTTGACGGTTTCGGCTAAAGTCACGTTTTTTCTTCTTGGGCATTGCCTCCTAAAGTTGCCAGATCTTCGTCTTATTTAAGTCGTCATACGGCGAATTCCCACTGACACATACTATGGGGAAAGAACGTGTAGATCGTACCTCTAGCTGACTTACGCTCGGATTCATTATTAAGGTTGGTGGTGTATTGGGTATTTGTTGTGAAAGCAGATTTCAAGCGGTTCACGCTGACATTCATTTTTTTACCATTGACATCGACTGTGAAGAATTTGTCGTGCCTTTGCATGACTGGAAAATGTCCTTCATACGGGGCTTGTAGATGCTTACAAACCATTGAGTTTCGAATGAATACTTGCGGTGAGCAGGGCTGCCGTTTTTGGTTATTTCTAACCAATAGTGGTTATTTTTTTCTTTAATGTGGAAATGTGAATATTTTTTTCTCATTGGTTATTTTTTGCCAATATAATGATACACATGTACATACATATTCTTAATGTTATACTTTTTAAGCTTTTATGTTCTTCAATTTTTAGTATTGCTACCAAGGCAACTGAAAATTAATCTGCTGTGACTAAAATCGCTAGTACAGCCACCTGTTATGAATTCGCCTTTATAGGCCGAAAATCTGAACTATGAATGTAACAAAATAAGTTCTCACACTTGGAAAAATATAAAATAAAAAAATATACAATCTTTTTATATAGAACTATTAAACGTTTGAATTTTTCACGAAGACTTAAAAAATCTTGATATCATAACACCACCTCAAGTGTTAAGTAATTCAGAAATAAAAATTGAGCCGTTATTGTCGTCTTTCCCGAATTTAACGGATAATAATGAGGAAAAAATATTACGTCAATGGAGACTACTGAAGTTTTCAAATATTGCTGTACAGAGCGATATGGATATTGTTGAATTTTGGGATAAAATATCAATGTGCAGAAATGCAGTCAATGAAAAATGTTGCATATGTAAACATATTTATTTAACTGTATTCAAATCATATGCGTTACATTATAAACATGTATGCATTTTAAATGTTATTTAATAAAAATAATACATATTGAAATTTGGTTACTTTTTTTTCTCATTTGGTAACTTTTAAAGCGAATTTTGGTTGTAAAAACTTTTTGGTTGTGGCAGCACTGATTGTGACATATCAACCGGATCAGTACGTCCATACTTAACAAGGGATTTTCGCAGAATAGCCTTCGATTTGTTTCATAATTTATGTCACCCAAATGCAAAAAGAAAACAACAAAGTTGGTGTCTGAAAAATTTGTCTGGCCGAACATGAAACATGCCACATGTGAACAAAAACATGCATTGCATGCCAAAAAAGTAAAATTCATCGGCACAATAGAGCCCCGGTTAGTAAGTACTTCAGTTCTTCGGATCGACCCGATCACGTAAATATGGACATTGTCGGCCCCTTGCCAGTCTCAAGAGGATTTCGTTACTGTCTATTTATGATCGACCGTTTTACACGCTGGACTGAGGTTTGTCCTCTACAAGACATAACAGCCGAAACAGTAGCATTTGCATTCTATTCAACGTGGATATCGAGATTCGGCATTCCTCTCAGAGTAACTACGGACCAGGTACGCCAATTCAGGTGCAAATTTTTCAAAGTACTAACAAAACTTCTAGGAACTCAGCATTTAAGAACTACTGCTTATCACTCCGCCGCAAATGGTATAATAGAACGCTTTCCCAGACCATTGAAAGCTGCAATGAAATGCTACAACAATGAAAACTGGGCAGAGATTTTACCCTTCATACTCCTTGGATTTAGAGTCACGTATAAGGAGGACATCGACGCAACACCATCACAACTTGTATACGGATCAAGTCTACGGATTACAAGTGAGACATTTCTCAAAATGAGTTCGTAAGAAAACTTGTAAAGTTTATTGGCGAACTTCGGCCCACGACAACATCTCACCACTCGAGAGACAGACCTTTTATTGAAAAAAGTTTACTGACCTCACCGTCAGTGCTGCCACAACCAAAAAGTTTTTACAACCAAAATTCGCTTTAAAAGTTACCAAATGAGAAAAAAAAGTAACCAAATTTCAATATGTAGTATTTTTATTAAATAACATTTAAAATGCATACATGTTTATAATGTAACGCATATGATTTGAATACAGTTAAATAAATATGTTTACATATGCAACATTTTTCATTGACTGCATTTCTGCACATTGATATTTTATCCCAAAATTCAACAATATCCATATCGCTCTGTACAGCAATATTTGAAAACTTCAGTAGTCTCCATTGACGTAATATTTTTTCCTCATTATTATCCGTTAAATTCGGGAAAGACGACAATAACGGCTCAATTTTTATTTCTGAATTACTTAACACTTGAGGTGGTGTTATGATATCAAGATTTTTTAAGTCTTCGTGAAAAATTCAAACGTTTAATAGTTCTATATAAAAAGATTGTATATTTTTTTTATTTTATATTTTTCCAAGTGTGAGAACTTATTTTGTTACATTCATAGTTCAGATTTTCGGCCTATAAAGGCGAATTCATAACAGGTGGCTGTACTAGCGATTTTAGTCACAGCAGATTAATTTTCAGTTGCCTTGGTAGCAATACTAAAAATTGAAGAACATAAAAGCTTAAAAAGTATAACATTAAGAATATGTATGTACATGTGTATCATTATATTGGCAAAAAATAGCCAATGAGAAAAAAATATTCACATTTCCACATTAAAGAAAAAAATAACCACTATTGGTTAGAAATAACCAAAAACGGCAGCCCTGGTCACAATAAACTGAAAAATTTGTGTCGGGCATTATGAATATTTTTAACTGTAGGCCGGAGTTGCCATTGATTAAACTTTTCATTTCATTATCACTGTTTTGAAGTATGAGATAGTTCGTCATAATTGATTATTTTATTGACGTGTATTGGTTCTATACGCGACAAAGTATCTGCTATAATATTCGTTTTGATGCAATATGCCGTATATCGGTTGTGAACTGGCCTAAGCAATCTAAATGTCGAATTTGTCTGGGATTTGCCTTGTCTGTTTTCTGTTTGAAGGCAAACTGCAACGGCTAGTGATCTGTATAAATTATGAACTCTCTGCCCTCAACCATATACCGAAAATGTTTGACAGCTGTGTATGCACCTAGCAGCTCCCTGTCGTAAGTACTATATTTACGTTGGGCATCTGTTAAACGTTCGGAATAAAATCCTAGAGGTTGAAAATCTGTGCCAACTAGCTGTTGCAACACTGCCCCGATAGCAATATTTGGCGCATCCACCATAAGTGCTAGGTGCGAGTTAGATTTAGAAATGCAAGGTAAGCAGCATCACTTATGGGAAGAAATTTTCGGTAGAAATTAATCATCCCCATGAAACGTTTTAGCTCACACACTCGTTTAGGTAAGGAGTATTGCATTATTGCTGTCACTTTTTCTGCCGGTGGGCGGATGCCATTCTTGTTAACCGTAAAACCGAGAAAATTAACTTCAGATTTACCAAAGTTGCATTTGGAGGGATTGATTGCTACATTAAATTCTTTTTTCCATCGAATAATTTCTGTTTGCGCATGCTTATAATGAGATTGTGGTGGCTTAAGAAGTTTGCACCCAGAATTGGTTGCGAAACCTTGTCTATTACGAAATTCCACGAAAAAGGTATACGTAGGTTTAAATTAAGTGTTAATTTCTTTTTAACAAAAGTTTTTATCTCAGATCTGTTTGCTGTAAATAAAAAAATATTTTATCAAGTCATCGTTGTTACTGTTTGTCAGGGGGTATGACACTAATTTCCGCTCCGGTATCAACTAGAAAGTTTAAACCAGAGTTTTTATCACTTATAATAAGTCGACGGTATTCTCTACTTTGTCTGTCATGTACCGTCGATAATGACAGACTTTCTACTTTAAATTATTTGTGCATGAGTCTTTATATTTTTTTGCCCTGGAGCCAAACTTGCGGTGATACCAACATAGCCCATTTGTTTGGGAGTTTTACTTACGACTGCGGTTACGTGAACGGGGTCTGTGACGGCTACGCGATTGTTGAAATTGCGTCTTTAAGCTTGCCACTTCCTTTTTTAGTATGCTTATTTGTTTTTGAAGCGTATAATAGTGAGTTGAAAGCGGTGCAGAAATTTCATGCACTGTTACGCTATCGTTTGCTTCAGATATTTTATCAGCCATCAACGCCATTTTATCTAGTGGTTCACTACTAACTGCAATTATGGCTGTCATGTGCGTTGGTAGTCGTATCATCCACATGGATCTCAATAATGCGTCATCCACTTGATTTCCGGCTAAATTTTCCATCTCGCGTAAAAGCTGTGATGGGCGTACGTCTCCCAATCCATATCTTGGAGCAATCTTTTTAAACGTTTTTGTTCCAAAACAGAAAATTCTTTAAGCATTCGTCGTTTTAAACCTGAATAAAGGGTTTCGCTTGGTATATTCAGTATCATGTCGCTTACTTGAGACATAATCGAGCCATCAATTGTTGCGACCACCGTGTGATATTTTGTCTGTTCGGAAGTTATGCCTGCTGTAATAAATTGTGACTCCACCTGTCCCAACCACAGCTCAGGTCGGGAATGCCAAAAAGGTGGAATTTTTACGGATATGCGTGCGAGCTCACCGCCACGTACACCTGCTTGCATCGGAGCTGAATTCCGAGCTGACTGTTCCTTCTCATCGTCAGAACCCCTTGTATGTGTGTATATATATATGTATATATATATATATATATATATATATATATATATATATATATATATATATATATATATATATATATATATGTAGGTTTTCATATTAAATAACAGTTTAATATATAAGTATATATTTCTTAATTCATATATTTATTAATTCATTAATTCATATATATGTATATGTAGGTTTTCATATTAAATGACAGTTTAATATATATATGTATATATTTATTATTTCGTTGATTCAAAAGTTTAACATATTCAAAGTAGTTTTATTGTTTTATTCGTTTATCTGTTTAGCACCGACACACAATTCTCCGCGCACTCGACCGCTCGCTTTCGATCCCATTGTTCTACTGTACTCTGTAAGCTGTTGTCAGTTTCAATATTCGTTCTGTCTTTCCCATCACTTCCAGGAATGTGAATGTCCGTTATGTCTTTGTCAATGTGTCTGTAACTAATAATGTTCTTGTCGACTAGGTGGGTAGTGTTCGAACTCTATCATCCCTACATTCGGCCCTCCTGGCGATGGCTTCGTCCCGAAGCCGGCTTCCACGGCTTCATATACTCTGCGATGGTGTTGCATTTTCTCGCTCTCTCCCCTTCTCCTTATTTCTCCACTTCATATCTATCATGAGACAACTTCGCCACAACTTTATATGGTCCCAAGAACTTCGGACGTAGCTTCATCCCTGTACCATATTGGGTACGTTTGATGGCTACCAAGTCTCTTATACCATATTCTGTTCCTGGTATTCGATCTTTATCAAACGTTTTCTTATTCTCTGCCTGTATTCTAGATATATGCTCCCTTGCTTCATCTCTAAGCTGATCTCGTTCGCATAATCTCTGCATGATTTCACCGAGTTAAGGATCTTCTGCCGTTCTCATATCAATACCTGTCAATAGCTTGAAGGGCGTATTCCTTGTACTTCTCGTAGGGCTATTATTTATAAACTTCTGGACTCTGTCTACGTATTTGTACCAGTGATCGGGTCTCTCGGCGCACATTTTGGCTAACATGGGCACGACTATCCGATTCAAGCGTTCCACTTGTCCATTAGCTCTCGGTACCCCCGTGGTTATTAATAGGTGTTGTATTCCTTACTCTTTGCAGTAATTCTCAAACTCGTTTGATGTAAAGGCAGTTTCTTTGTCGGATATTATCCGCTGGGGGTTACCAAACACCACGGATTGCTTCCGCAGTTTGTCTACTACTTCCTTGCTGCTGGTACTCTTGGTGGGGTACAGCCAGACAAATTTCGTAAATGCATCGACTATCACGAGAATATGGTTATATAATTTTTGTGTCGATTCCATCGGACCTACATGGTCTATGTGATATGTCACTAGAGGTTTATCTGATTTGTCAATTGGACTGAGCATGCCTTCTTTCTTCCCCGTTTTAGCTTCTATTATAATGCATTCTACGCAACTTTTTACCACTGCACTTACTTTGGCCTCTAATTTGGGAATGTAAAACTGTTTCTCTACCAACTCTCTAGTTTTACGCGCTGCAAAGTGTCCTTGACGGTGCGCCATCTCAATTATCTCTTTCTCCATATCGGCCGGTATCACGATCAATTCCTTAGTTGCGTCTTTGTGTAGAATGCCATACTTCATATAAAAATCCTCATATGTACTTTGCTCTAGTACCTTGCAGACCGCTCTCGTCCAATCGTCACTTTGTTGAGCCTCTCTTATACGATGCTGAAGTGGATCTTGGATAAGGAGGCACGAGACACGACTCAGTGCATCCACGTGCTTCATACGTGCTCCTGCACGGTGTTCGATGGTGTAGTCAAACTCTTGGAGGAATAAGGCCCACCTTGAAACTCTAACCGGGACATCTTCCTTCCGCATTGTCAGGTCAAATGCGTTACAATCAGTGACAATCTTGAATTTCAGTCCCAACAAGTAGATTCTCCATTTTTTTAATGCCTCAATTATAGCCAGTACTTCCAGCTCGTACGAATGGTATTTCTCTTCTGCAGGAGTTGTTTTTCTACTCATGTATTCTACGGGGTGGAAGTATGAGTCTTCCGAGTCCTTCTGTAATAATACCGCCCCATAACCATACTTACTGGCGTCGGTGTGGATTTCGGTTTCAGCCATGGGGTTATACAGCTTCAAAACTGATTCACTGGTCAGAGCTGCCTTCAATTGTTGCTGCTCATCGCCCATACATACTTTCGCATTTTTCCGCAATAAGTTAGATAGTGGTCTGGCTATACTCGCATAGTTAGGTATAAAACGACGGAAATATGATGTCAAACCCAAGAACCGTTGTAGAGCTTTGGCGTTGTTCGGTGTCGGAAATTTCTTAATCGCAGCCATTTTTTCTTCTGATGGTGCTATTGATGAGTTTTCAATAATATATCCCAGGAACTGGATCTTTCGGCGTAAAAATTGGCACTTATTCCAATTGAAGCGTAGTCCATTTGCCGATGCGACTTCAAGCACTCTCTGTAAATTGTAAAGACCTACCCTTTCGTCGTATGACGGTATAACTATATCGTCCATATAGACTATCATAGTGCCGTCCATTATTAGCTCGTGAAACACCGCCGGGATATAGCGACAAAACACCGCTGGAGAGTTTGTGATTCCAAACGGTACGAATTGAAACTCGTATTGGCCATTTTGCGTAACAAAGGCGGTATATTTCTGGGACTCTTTCGCTATTGGTACATGTAAAAATCCATTTTTTAAATCGAGTATAGTGAATACTCTGGCTGCTTGTAATCTCTGAATAACGTCATCTATTACTGCCATGGGAAAATTATCCCGAATGATTTTCATATTTAGGCGTCTATAATCGCAACAGAGTCTTTTCGTGCCATCTTTCTTTGAGACCAATACTACTGGCGAAGAGTACTCGGAGTAACTTGGCCTGATGATACCCTCCTTTAACCATTCTTTTATTTGTTCTTCTATAATCCGTTGATCGGCATATGACGTTCTGCGGGGTCTACTAGTTACTGGCGAGTCATCCGATAGTACGATCTTCATTTCCACCGCATAAGTTGCTGGTTTCTGGGGTCGATACGCACTTATCACAGACATAATCTCAGCGCAATCATAGTCATTCAGGTGTTTCAAATCAAATTCAACTTCGTTACTAGGACAGTATACCGCTGCGTGTACGATATCTCCAAGTTCTGCCTTCAGCTCAGCGATTGGATTAGTTTCCAATTCCTGTTTAGGACGTATATCTTTTTCTTCTGCGAAAAGAATTGATTCATGGGTTGACTTGTCTGGTGAATCTCCCACCATTCTTGGCTGAAAGAGGTCTACATAGGGAATCTTACTTCTAAACCTGGCGCCCTTTGAGTCGATCACCAAGTCCACACGCTCAAGAATATCATTCCCTATCACTGCCGAGTATAAGATATCTCCCTCTCTAACTATATGGAAATCCATATCCACCTCAGTCGCATCCAACCGGATCCGGACCTTCTGGCAACCCATGGTTGTAATACTCTTTCCGCCAATACCATTTAATGTTTTAACGATTGGTTCCAACGTAGCATCAGTCAAGCTTAAAAGTGTATCGTATCTCAGGATACTGATGTCGCTGCTGGTATCAATTATCGCGGATATGGTTTTGTTCAATATCACTATATCTTTAAAGATTCTCCGCTGTGGGGTAGGTATGTCTTCTGTCAGTGTGTGTACGTTGGATTTATCTGCCACGCCTCTATTTTCCCTTTTAACAGTTAGGCACTCGTAGGATTTATGACCGGGTTGTTTACATTTGAAGCATTTCATAGTGGTCTCCTTATACTCTTTGGCTACGTGCCCCTCTCGTCCACATTGGTAACATCGTCGGTCAGCGCCGCGCAAATCTGGAGTTGTCCTCTCGAATCTTGGTTTTCCACCTCTAAAGTTTGAAGACTTCTCTGCGGTGGCTATCCTCTCATATACAACCAGTTTCTCCTTTAATTCCTCCAGCGTGCGGGCCTGATACAATATCGCTTTATTCGGCACACATCCTGGTATTCCTTCGGTAAAGTACTCGATAATGCTAATATCGTCCAGCTTGATGGGTGCTGCGATTTCCTTTAGTGAGTATAGATATTGCCGAAAAGTCTCGTCATTTCGTTTTCTCCGACTCATTAACTTTTTGTGCACGGACACCGAGGATGGCTTGATTCCAAACTCTTTGAGTGTATCCCAATTTCTTACACCGGATTGACTTCTAGTGAAGGTTTTAGCTGCGCCCACTAACAATTGCTTGGCGTATATATACATCTGTAGTTGGTCCCATCGCAGAATATAGGCACAATCCTCAAACTCATGTATCCATATCTCGATGTCATACGCATCTTCGCCAGAAAACTTCGATATGGAATCTTCGACATCCCTCAGAGTGAAATGGGATAATGACGCTGTCACATGCTCAACACCTGAAGCCGCGTCGCCAAACTCTGAGCTTCCCCCACCGTCATTAGCACCGCCGAAGTGTCGAATTAGTCTTTCCTGTAAGTCCGTCTTTGTCCCAGTCACGTCGAGTCCTAATTCGAGGGCAGTCGCCTTCAACTCATCCACCGTCAAAACGAGTATTTCCCTAAGTTCCATACCACAACAAAATATATGTATGCCGTATACCAGAATTGTGTATCGTTATACTATGACAATGATAATAATATTTAACCTTGATGAAACAAAATTTAAATAATTCTGAAAAACTAATACTAATTGATATACAAAAGAATTAGACAAGTATTATCGAGTATACAATAGAAGTAGAAGAAGATAAGGGAAGAATTCCTAATTTGGCGAGAAAATGAAAACTAACCCTAAAACTCCACAATATTAGGTATATACGTTTATGTATTTAATATTGGTTCCTTATCTCCCCCTAACAAATTTTCTGAGGTGTGTGTGTCTGATTAATTCTCCAAACAATCTTATAATCTATTCATATACATTATCATCACTTGTGGTCATGAGAGTAGAAGTGAAACGTAATCAGTGAACAATCAAGGCAAAATCACTCTAAGTTACCGTGAAATCACTGCCACATATGGACAGAAATTAAAAAAAAAACCAGCAACAAGTCAACAATTTAGGTGTGACATACATATAACAAAAATTGAGTCGCTCAGTGCACACTTCGATTAACTCCATAAAACGAAAAGTTGAGAAACACGATGATGTAATGTATATTGTTTTTTAAAATTCCTCTGATAATATGAATTCAAATATATAATGTAGAATGCATAATTGCAGATGTAGCTTTCATCTAACGGTAATAAGAAAGAACAGCCAACAAACAATCGTCAGTAATGTTACAGTTTTTATGTGACTGGTGCAGTTAATCGATTTGGCAACTGAAAAAAGTAATAAAGTTAAATTTAGTCTTTACATTTTTAAGTTTTTTATTACAGAAAAAGTTAGTTATTATACATTTTTATCACAGGTTTTCCATAAAAAGGAATGTTGGCAGTTCTGTTATAATATAATTTTTGTAATTAATTCATAGCAGCTTTATGTTAGCGGCACTATTCTTTGGGATGATTCAGGAATATTATAAATAATGTCTTCTTCATCAGCTGTATGCGAGGTCCATCATGTCTCTCCATTTTTCCCTTGTCACAGTTCTACCTTTAGTATATAATAAAAGCTGATCTATATTTTTCAAACTTTGCGGTCTACCCACTAAAGATTTTCCCATATTAATGGCTTGAAATTCTGTATCTTCATTATAGTCACATTTGAATTGTATGAGATAGGGTTTGGACCTTTCTAACTGTTTCCAGCATATTTTAAGCCAATTTACTGGAAGCCCTGTGACGGTTACTTTTCTGCTAATGACAGACTGTTCTAAAGGTTTTGTTGACAAAAAATCTTGCTGAGTCATTTGAATTAGATGAAATGGCGCTTTCTTTTTACATGTTTTGATTATATGGTACCAATCATCTGGTGAAAAAATGTTTTGATTTTTTTTTCGCACATGACTCAATAATGGCAAAATCTGAGTCATTTGGCAAATAGCTGTGTCCACTTACCAAAAAGTTCATGTCAATTGATTCAGCTTTGATTTCCGCGCTTTGAACAAGTTTCAATAATATTTCTGTTTTGCCCGGTACACGAATCCGAATATATTATTATTTTTTCGAAGTTTGCAGCGCAAGTCTTTATGTACTTTATTAGACAAGATGAAATTTCTTGAGACCCACGAGATCCTTCAGTTTCTGACCAAACAAACATGTGGCTTATATTTTTATTGAATTCATGACATCCAAAATTAGAAACATATAAATTTCGCTTATAATAAGCTACGGATGTGGTCAACTTGGGAAAGGCTAAAGCTTTTTCCAAGTCAAAAGAAAATACGAACAATTTTTCCGATGTTGCCATTCGATCGGCAGCCATTTGACTACGAGCCCGTTCAGCCTTTTCTAAGTGAGTTTCCTTTTCAATTTTTGCCATCTTAACTCCCTCATCGTCTGAAGATTGAATTTTTATTTGAAAAGCATCACAAGTTTGACACGCTTGTAATAAGCTACGGATGTGGTCAACTTGGGAAAGGCTAAAGCTTTTTCCAAGTCAAAAGAAAATACGAACAATTTTTCCGATGTTGCCATCACAAGTTTGACACGTATCCTTTGATGGTTGTTTAAAATATAAATTAAATTTTGTAGAGAACATATTATAGTAATATTTTTCTTTCACTGGTGCTACATTTTCCTTTTCACATTCTGTGACGTATAGTTCATACATCTTCTTAATATTTAAGTCAGGATTTAAATATTGTCGTCTTGGATTATGAGCTCTGGTGTAGTGGCTACTGTAGGCTGAAAATGACTTTATATGCTTTATAACATTTGTATCATCTATTTTATTGCTTGCAACGTGCCCTTTGCGCTTATTAGCCAAAGATGTAACTTGTTCTTTACAACAACAATCGTATATCCGCCCGTCACTCACCTGATAAGTGTATCTGAAATATTTCTTACAAACGGGAATACAAAGTCTCTCTTTTCGAAAGTAATATGTAAACGAACGTGATCTTCGTTCTTTAGTTTCATTCGTAGGGCGCCTTCTTTTTATTTCGTTAACTTTGATACAACCTCTTAAGAAAATATTTTGGTCAAGTTGACTATGTAAACTATAAAATGCTTTCATGGCAGCCTCTCTCTCATCCGAAATAATTTTTTGATTACAATTTTGACGGCATCTGCATTGTATATCGACAAATGTTTTTGCAGCTATTAATTTTTCTCCCCTATTCCTGTATGCCAAACCTTTTATCCTCTTATGCTTTTGTAAATTTTGTATCCATTTAACAGGATTACTACTTGTTTTCCTCCCAATCAATGTGTTTGTTGGATTTGCAATCCGATGAATCCGAGGAAAACGATAAGCGTCTTCTTGGACAGGCTTTCGTATTGAAGAATCATCACTGCTTTCCTCATTCACCTTATTAGTCTCACTCATCTTCATTATAACGGTATAATATTTATTTCTTTAAAACGAATCTTGAAATAATGTTGAAAAGACTAAGGTGCGTACAGAGTGGCCGCTTATTGCCGAGCCGAGCCGACTGGACACTTATTGAGAGAACCAATGCTAGAAAACTGGTAACATTCAAATTAGTACAAATAAGCGCGAACAGGCCATAGTGGGCGCCAAGCTTTCAACTTGTTTGGAAAACATAAAAAATTAAAAACAAATATTTAGAAAAGGTAAAAAAATGTTTTTTCTCTTTTTGTCTATTGCATTTCGGTTGTTGTAATTTTGGGTTGTTGTTGTTTTCTTGAAAACAGTCGTGTGTTTTGGTTTATTTACTAAACCGATTTACATTAGAGTATGGAGTTAATCGAAATGGCTTCTGAAATAAAAAAGTTATTATAAATATTAAAAGTTATAACTATATAAAGGGCTTTGACACTTAAATTTAAGATTTTTCAAAAAGTGGAGTTAATCGATGTGTGCACTGAGCGACTCAATTATAAGCACACCCTGTTACTTTTCCCACAGAAACTATGCTTCACTTCTACAGTCATAAAACCACTCAACTATGTTTATTGTCTTTACAAAAAAAAAATTGGTTCTCTCTCTTTTTTTTCAACTCTATATTATAAATACTTGTTTTATATTAACTTTACTGGAACTTAGCTGCCACCGGCTTCTTGATTCCACGACTCCTCTCACTCAGCTCACATGAAACTCTCACTGCCGTTTCATATTAATTTACTGGAACGCAGCTGCAACCGGCTTCTTGTTTCCACGACTTCTCTTGCTCAGCTCACATAAAACTCTCACTGCCGTTTCAGCGTATTGGCTTTTCGTTCGCTGTAGGTAAATGGTGGTGGGTTTTTTTTATTGTTGTCTATTGCTTGGGTACGTGTGTATGTTGATGCATACATACTTCTTTTTTTTCACTGTCTTCTTTTCTTTTTTGTTCTTTTATGTTTGGATTCTACTTTGCAATTGTACTTCTCTTTTTTTTTATTCTTTTATGTTTGAATTTTATTTTGCAATTATACTTCTTTTATTTAATATTTTTAATAAAAATAATATAATTTTATTTTGATTTCATTTCTACATCTATATCTAAGATGTGTGTTCAGAGCATTCCGAAAGATCTAATTTTCTTTATTTTTTGTTTGCACAAATCTGGCATTTGTTATTTTTATCTAAAAATCTGCCGTGAATTTTTTCACTTAAACTTGTTATAAATTCGCCTTGAAGTCTATGAATTCATTGCTTTTGCGCAACGGAACTAATTTCATCATTATTTATAGAGGTTTTCTTTTGACATGAGTTTTCTATATTAACATTATTGTAGGTTTATTTAAATAATTTTTATATAAAACACACAATATACTATGTAGTTTGGGTTTTTTTTCAGAAAATATCCCGGTTGAGCCCCCAATTGTAGGTTTTCATATTAAATAACAGTTTAATATATACATAAGTATATATTTATTAATTCATATATTTATTAATTCATTAATTCATATATATATGTATATGTAGGTTTTCATATTAAATGACAGTTTAATATATATAAGTATATATTTATTATTTCGTTGATTCAAAAGTTTAACATGTAAGTATATATTTATTATTTCGTTGATTCAAAAGTTTAACATATTCAAAGTAGTTTTATTGTTTTATTCGTTTATCTGTTTAGCACCCCGACACACAATTCTCCGCGCACTCCACCGCTCGCTTTCGATCCCATTGTTCTACTGTACTCTGTTGTCAGTTTCAATATTCGTTCTGTCTTTCCCATCACTTCCAGGAATGTGAATGTCCGTTATGTCTTTGTCAATGTGTCTGTAACTAATAATGTTCTTGTCGACTAGGTGGGTAGTGTTCGAACCCTATCATCCCTACATATATATATATATATATATATATATATATATATATATATATATATATATAAATATATATATATATATATATATATATATATATATATATATATATATATATATATATATATATATATATATATATATATATATATATATATATATATATATATATATATATATATATATATATATATATATATATATATATATATATATATATATATATATATATATATATATATATATATATATATATATATATATATATATATATATATATATATATATATATATACATATACATATATATACATATATATATACATATATATATATACATATATATATATATATATATATATATATATATATATATATATATATATATATATATATATATATATACAGTGATGTTCGATGAAATAGAGCCACCCTATTTCATATTTTTTAAAACTAAAAATAATGGTCAAAAAGTATAAAAAAGAATTTTTTATTTTGTTTTTCTTCTTTTCACATAAAAATCGGAAACATTGCAGCGAAAAATTTTAAATTTGAAATTAAAAAAAGTTCTCATACCTAAACATAAAAAAAATAAATTTTCGGTGTGAATAAAAATAGAGCCATCGCTTTCGGGTATCTGAAATTCAAGTTTCGCAAATTTATAAAACAGACATATTTTTAAAATTATATTTGTTTACCTTAGTATTTAGTAGAATAACCATTATTTTTAATAACAGCTAAGCAACGCTTAGTCATTGAGTCCACAAGTTTTTGGCAAGTGCCAACTGGGATGTTTTCCCACGCGTCGTGAATTAATTCCCAAAGTTGATCTTTATTGGACGGATTTTTGCCTCGAAGTTTTAACTAACAATTTGCCAAAGGTTTTCTTTAGGATTTAAGTCTGGTGACAATGCAGGCCAGCTTAAAACCTTAATATCATTGCTTTGAAAAAACTCTTGCCCTCTTCGATGTGTGTTTTGGATCATTGTCCTGTTGAAACACCCATCGAAGCGGCATTTCCCACTCAGCGTATGGCAACATGGTGCTACTTAATATATTCGTATAATATATTGCATCCATTCTATCTTCAATACGAAACAATAGCCCCGTTCCTTTGTAAGAGAAACAACCCCATACCATTATATTTCCTCCACCATGTTTGATGGTTTTTATTGTATATTGGGGGCGGAATTCGGTGTTGGGAGGTCTTCTTACACAAAGGCTACTTCTGTCAGAGTTAAACAAGTTAACTTTTGTTTTATCTGACCACAAAATACTTCTTCATTTGCTTGTTGGCCAATTCAAATGTTCTTCGGCAAATTCCAATCTTTTTGAATATGCCGTTTAGTCAGATATGGAACTCTACGCGCACTCCTAGCTTTCAAATTGTTTTTAATTAAGATCTTTCGAACTGTGGAAGTGGAAACATCCAGGTCATATTGTCTTTTAATGGCAGAAGAAGTAACAAATGGATTCCTTTTTACATGACGCAGGATTTTTCGCTCTAAATGTGCCATGATTTTGCTTTTTTCCCCTCTATTTTCTGGCTTGAATTTGTATTTGACCGCATTTTCCACCATTTTCTTAGAGCATCCAAATATTTTCGCTATTTGTCTGTAGCTCTTACCTTCATTATGCAGTTTTTTTTATAATAATCCTGTTTTCCCTACTGCAGTGTTTCCCTCTACCCATTTCGTTTCTTAAATTATAGTTTGGTATCAGGAATATTTATTATTTATTAAATTTTGAGACTAAAGCTATGTACAGACGGTTGTAAGATCTAACAATGTTGTTTGATTTGCCAACGTGCTGGCAATGCACTGACAATTCAATATGGCAACAAAAAGGCAAATTGTTATTTCAGACGATTGTAAGAAAAGCTTACAATTTCATTGTCAGACAACTATCTGGCAATAAATTTACCTACCAATAAAAATTGTCAGTTCACACGGTTGTTAGATTATTGTACAACAAATTTGTTTTTCGTCATTGCCGGAAAATTTAAAACATTAAATTTACGTTTATGCGCGCGCAGTGTTGCCAGTAGAAATATTTGTCTGACAATGATTCCATTGTCAGGTGCATTACTTTAAGCACACCTACCAATAAAAAATGAACTTACAACGTCTGACAATTACCTGGCAATAGCAAAGAAGAGTGTTCTCACGATTGGCAGATATCTAACAATATCATTGGCTTAAGCTATGTACAGACGGTTGTAAGATCTGACAATATTGTCAGTAAAATATGCCTTACAATGTCTTGCAACTGTGTGAACTGCCAATTTTCGTCTTACAACGTTGGTAGAAAAAGCATTGTCAGCCTATTGTAAGCCAATAATATTGTTAGATATCTGCCAATCATGAGAACACTCTTCTTTGCTATTGCCAGGTAATTGTCAGACATTGTAAGTTAATTTTTTATTGGTAGGTGTGCTTAAAGTAATGCACCTGACAATGGAATCATTGTCAGACAAATATTTCTACTGGCAACACTGCGCGCGCATAAACCTAAATTTAATGTTTTTAATTTTCTGGCAATGACAAAAAACAAATTTGTTGTACAATAATCTAACAACCGTGTGAACTGACAATTTTTATGGGTAGGTAAATTTATTGCCAGACAGTTGTATGACAATGAAATTGTAAGCTTTTCTTACAATCGTCTGAACTAACAATTTACCTTTTTGTTGCCATATTGAATTGTCAGTGCATTGCCAGCACGTTGGTAAATCAAGCAACATTGTTATACATATCTTACAACCGTCTGTACATAGCTTTACAATAGCTGACAATGCTTTTTCTACCAACGTTCTAAGCCAAAAATTGGAAGTTCACACATACCACGTTTATACGCACGTCTTATTTGCAAATAGCACTATTTGCAAATAACTAATTCACTGTTTATACGGAAAATTGCATACAGAACTTACGTTATTATTAGTGATGCCATGTGACGAAAATATGATTGTTTGGTAAGTAAAACACAAAAAACGTTCATGAAGTGGCAACGTCTTACTTTTTATTTGCAAATAGTGTCGTTGTTCACGACTTGTAAAGTGAGTTAATAAGTTACAATAAAAAAGTTATACGGCAACATTCTTCTTTTTTATTTGCAAATAAGACGTGCGTATAAACGTAGTAACAGTTGCAAGACATTGTAAGGCATATTTTACTGACAATATTGTCAGATCTTATAACCGTCTGTACATAGTTTAAGGTTACCTTTTCTTTAAAATTTTCTAACAAAAAAAGCAAAACCCCAAAAAATTACTAACATCGAAAAAAATGACGCCACAATTGAAATAAAAATAACGGTATCCTGTTCACAACGGAAGTAAAAAAATAAGTACAGGACGATTTTAGCATTTAAACTTTAATGTATGATTTCTGATAGACAACATATTAAAAAAATCGTGTGGCTCTATTTCATCGAACATCACTGTATATATATATATATATATATATATATATATATATATATATATATATATATATATATATATATATATATATATATATATATATATATATATATATATATATATATATATATATATATACTAGCGGACCAGGCGAACTTCGCCTCGCCCCAATTTTCCTAAATTTTCTTCCATAAAAACCTTCTCCTCGAAAATACCAACAACCGACAAAAGGTTTTACAGAAATAGGCCAAGCCGTTCTCATTTTATGAATTATTGGATTTTGCCACGCCCCTCCGCCCACAGACCGAAAATAAAAAATCAGACTTCACAGTGTCACCCGCCCGAGTATTCTGAAGGTTCTCTGAAAATTTCGTCGAAATCGGCCCAGCCGTTTTGAAGCCATTACGTTACATACATACATACATACATACATACATACACACATCCTATTTTATATATATATATATATATATATATATATATATATATATATATATATATATACATATATATACATATATATACATATATATTCATATATATATATATATATATATATATATATATATATATGTATATATATATATATATATATATATATATATATATATATATATATATATATATATATATATATATATATTATATATATATATATATATATATATATATATATATATATATATATATATATATATATATATATATATATATATATATATATATATATATATATATATATACATATATATATATATATATATATATATATATATATTTATAGATATAGATATATATATATATATATATATATATATATATATATCAACGGTGGACATTTCATCAAACAATTGTTTATAAGCAACGCCCTTTTTTTCTTCAACAGACTTTGGCGAGTACACATGTTAGCTTGATGCTTATATATTTTTTTCAATTACAGTGTTGGAAAAATTGATAACAGCTTATCAGATCATCTCAAAAATGATCAGTTTATTACAGACTTAGCATTTTTGGTAGATACGACTGGCTTTCTTAATGATTTTAATTTAGAATTACAGGGCAATGAAAATAATATGCACGATTTGTCAAAAAAAATTTACAATTCAAAACTAACAGCCTGTCCCATGATATGGCTCGACAACTCAAGCGAACGACAACCAGTCACTCATTATCGTTCGCCTAAGCGTCCCACTATCTTTCGACTTGTCGTTCGCATGGTCTTACGCACTGTTAAATTACTATATTGCCATATGAGCAATTTCAAAATTAATCGCTACTTTTTAAACAAAAGTCGGTAAAATATCGCATTTGTACTATACAAAATGAACCTATGCTCTTTTAATTGATAAAAATGACAACAAAATAGTAAACAAAAAATGTGTATAAAATTTTTTTCGTTAAAAATTTCTATAAAATGAAATCAGAAATACATATGTAAGTACATAAGTGCATATAAATAAAACAAACAATAAATAATAGTATTTTGTCTTGTGCTAAATTGTGTCGTTTAGTTTTGTGTAACATGAATTTGTCTGTTGCAGTGCATTTTTTAGAAGGGATTCAGGAGTACGAACTGGTGCCACGCAGACAGTTGCGTGACAACTCCAATGTTCTTGATATGGAAAGAAAAGAGTAATATATAAATACGTGCATATGTATACATGTGTGGATAAATAGTGTACTATTTGTTGTAAATAAATATTGTGTTGTTTCAGATTTGTGGCAAATTTTCGCATTTCCAAGGATATTTTTAATATCTTATTGGATACATTACAACAAAAATGGCGGCCTGCATCCCGAAGTACACAAATTCGGCCAGACATCAAATTAGCAACCTTTTTACGCTTCTTGGAACGGGGTGCTACCAGCGAACGGTCGGAAACGAAAACGTGTCGTCAATTGCTAAATCATCTGTTAGCCGAATTATCTGTGAACGCCTCCTTGTTTGAAGATTATATTTGCCCGGAATGGATAAAAATGCCTCGGCCTGAAGAGGAACAGGAAATTATGGAACATTTTTTTGACGGCAGTGGCTTTCCGGGAGTAATAGGATGCGTTGATGGAACGCATATCCGTATCAAGTCTCCCGGTGACGACGTTGAGCGTTTGTATTATAATAGGAAGGGATATTACAGTATAAACGCAATGATGGTAAGTACATTCATAGTATGATGTAATTTTGAACCATTAACAAATATTTTTATTTTTAGATTTGTGACCATAAAATGAGCATCATGTTTGTCGACGCTAGGCATCCCGGCTCCAATCATGATGCATTCATATGGGAATATAGTGCAGCTAATCAAATATTACAAAACAACTTTAATGGTGGAAAACGAAAAGCTTGGATATTAGGTAATATTCTCTTTGTTATAGGGGATGGGGGGGTACAAGCTGAAACCTTTTCATTTGACGCCTTTCAGGAGCCCAAGCGAAGGCTACAAAAGACGGTTTAACAAAAAGCATGCCAGTACACGTAATGTGGTGGAGAGATGCTTTGGTGTTCTCAAAAACAGATTTAGAAATATCCTCGGCTCAAGAGGACTCCATTATAGCCCAGAACAATGCACAAAAATTATAAATGCGTGTTGTGCGTTGCACAATATGTGCATAAGGTACAAGTGCGTAGAAGAATCGGCGGGGGAAGTAGAAGATGCTGGTGATGAAAATGTCGGGAACGAAGATAATGGGGATGATGAAGAACAGAACACTGCGGTCGCAATAAGAAGAAGCATTGCAGTACATTTTTAGAATTGTTATTTTGTAAGAGGTCCTTTTTAGGGCCACCAAAAGATTTAAAAAAGAGATCGAATTTATATATAGTATATATTTTTTTTATTAAAAAAATTCTATTTGTACATATGTACATACATATGTATTTATGTATTCTATTTATTACATACTTACATATATACATATTTACTAATAAAAATAATAGTTTTGAAAATAAGTAAAATAATACATTTCTAGAGGAAATTTTGGATAAATTGAAATACATGTTTTATTTATTTTTGCTTATAATACTTTCCGAAAGAACCTTTGCAATAGCTTCAAGGAACGATACGATTTTGGCCTGAGTTTCAGCATTCTTTCTCTCAGCTTCTGCCTTAACTTCGGCGGCAACTGCAATTCTTTTGGCAAAATCAACGTGAGCTTTTGTTGCCTCAACCAGCATCTTTGTTGCGTCAGACTGCTCCTTTGCTATAGCAGCTGAGTTTTCACCAACCCTTAATTGGCGGCGAATGAGGTTGATTTGCTCATCAGCCGTAGATTTTTTCTTTGCTGAGGAACAGCTAGGAAGCTCATCTTCATCACGTTCATGTTGCCGTTTTTGTGGTTGTTGCAACTGAGGCGGTTGTTGAGTGGGAAGCTGATTTTGTTCCACATTTTGTTGTTGCCTGGAAGGAGTAACAACTGCTACAACCTTGCTACTCCTGGGTGGTGTATCCACTATCGCTTTAAAGCAACTTTCGATAGGATCAATTGTTTCCGAAGTTGCTTTGTCCACATGACCAAAGAACTTTCCAAAAGGTGCAGCAGCTTTGCATAGAGACAACGTACGATCCACAATTTGCTCCAATTTGAAAGTTTATTCATCACCAGTTTCAGACAAACTTTTTCTAATCTCCGCAATTTTCTTCTTGGTGCGAGATTTTAAATCGGTCCAGGACTGAAATTAAATAATTAATATTCTTCATTAAAATCGCATCCAACGGTGCATTAAACTACTTTAGAAATAGAAATATTAGATAAGTTCTATGCATGATTTAACGCGGTTTAAAAGCAAAATTTTTATATAATTTATAGACATACATACATATATCCATAATATTTGTATGTACATATGTATGTATACACATATGTATGTACAAGAATTTCTTGAAAAATCAAACATCTAAATTTTATGGCTATAAATCAATTTGCTCACCTTTTTCCATTCAACAACGGTGCGCACAGGCGGTCCATATGAATTCAACTTTTTCCCCAGCTTTACCCACTCGTTCTCTGCAGACTGTTTGCTGCTTCCAAAAACTGCGGAACCCCTAGCAAACTCTGGATTTGCCTCCATATACTCAACCAGTGCCTGTAGCTGCTGCAAACTTGATTTTTTGATGCTAAACATTTTTATAAGGATCATACACATGATTATTAATATGTATGTACATACATACATATATTCATAAATATATACTAATAGATATTTTCTTACCACTTATTTTCCATTGTAAAGCTTGTTTAACTAATATTTTTTTTTTCAATATAAATTTTATTTTGTTTTAAACGACGACCAAAACACAAGTGACTACTTTTGACATTTGTGCTCGCACAATATTATTTACTGGGACGCAAATTTATATGAAAGTGTTTACGTTATCGCTCGCTTTCATTTTCGATCGACTTGTCGTACTGAAAGTTTTTATTGGGACGCAAATCAGCTGTTTGTCGCCTAAAATTAAAGCGAACGATATCGTTCGATATCGTGGGACAGGCTGTAAATTATGTTTGTTATCACAAATTAAGTTAGGTGACTTCAAAGAATTTCCTAAAACATCCCTAATTTTAATATGAATTCAAAATACAATTAGAACTTGTAATATTACGAAGCGAGTTAAAAGCTTTTCGGGAAATAGACAGGTTATTATTTTGGAAAACTTTTGACGCCTTGGCCTACCCTGAACTCAAAAAAAATTCCTTAAAAATTCTTTAATTTTTTCGAACCACTTATGTGAAAAAAATTTTTTCGGACTTAAAATTAATTTTTAATAAACAACGTAATAAAATTAGTTCCACGTCTTTGAAACATACATATACTGCTCTTACGAAACTGTCATGACAGCATTAATGTAGACGATTTCGTTTAATTTAGTTCCTTATACGAAAATCTTTGTGTTTCGTTTTGCTTGTCACTGTACCTTCAAATTATCTCACTAACACAAGTGTAAAACAATTTCGTCCACCGCTGATATATATATATATATATATATATATATATATATATATATATATATATATATATATATATATATATATATATATATATATATATAAAGTATGTGTGTGTGTGCGTTTGTGTATGTGTGTAAACTCTGCTGAGTTGTGTTCCTCTCTATCCACTAAGTGCCAGTTTACATTCAACGATTTTTGTCGCTGCAATTTTTGTCTTCCTTTCTTTAAAATTGTATTTGCGTTTACATTGAACGATTTTTGTCGCAGATATTTTATGCATACATACATACATACATATGTATGTACATACGTGTGTAATTTTTGTACTCTTTTCAGTTTCTCTCTTCCCCTATTAACTCTTCTCCCCCTATTTTCCAACAAACTAAGAATTGCAGCAACAAAAATCGTTCAATCTAAACAGGCACTAACCGTATGTGTGTTTGCTGTATTAATTTACCTACCAAATATTACTCATACGTGTTTCTAATACAAAACCGTTATATATCTCCTGCGTTACGAAAAACCGTTAATATTTAAAAATACTCAAAGCTTTCACTAGTTTTCCTCTGTTTCTCTCTCACACATGTCATTTTAAATTTAAGAGATGAAAAAAAAGCAGAAAAACATTCTATTAATCAAGCTTCTGTTTGTTTGTTTTTATTCATAAATTTTTTGTTAACAATTGGTTCACATTCAACAGTGTGTCAAATGTCGACCCATGTGTTGTTGCTGTAAAACACTTCGCTCAATTACCGAATGTGTTAAACATAAACATACACTCGGGAAATAAAATAAGCGCCTGTTGGACGTGAGTATGATGAATTTATTGTGTTTAGTGTGGACGGCGACTTCCTAACGAGCAGATCGCGGTGCGTGCTGAACGTGCAAGTGTTTTGGAAATACTAACGGGAAAAGTAAATAAATCGAATTGTTGTGTATTTGCTTTATTGTTGAATGTTAAATGAGAAGAAGAATAAATACATACATATATATGTACATAAGTATGTATGGGTGAATGAGGAAATGCGAGAAAATTAAATACAATAGGAAAGAATTAAATAATAACGATAAAAAAATAAATACATAAATAAATAAAGAACAAACATTAATTAAATTATAAAAATCTGTGGAAAAGTCAAAAGTTTTCGGAAAAATTTATTTCAATGAAGCTTAAAAACTAAAAAATTAGAACATTGAAATATCTTTTGCGTTTGAGTTTTTTTTTTAAATGATGTATTTATTTTTAATTATTCAATATCTCTACTCAAAAAATAATTGAATAATATTATAAAAATAAAGGTCGAATAATATCATAAATTTACTATAAAAAATTAAAAAAGGCGTAGGAAAGTCAATAGAAATCCATAGAAGTGTTTATGTTAACAAAAATGAATTAATATACACATACATACATATATACATATGTACATATGTATGTAACTGTGCCAATAACAAAAAAGTGCATAAGTCTAATTTTTTGTTCTATAGGAAAACATTTTTCAACTTTGATGATAGTTTGTAAAAACGAATTCACTTTTTAATGCAAAATATTACATACAGTGTCTCACAGTTTATTTCAACCAGCAACTTTTCTCAAATTAAAGTGGAAATATGTATATTTCAAGCTTGATAAGATATTGAAAAGATGGAAATGTGCGCCAAAAGTCCATGTTATAGTTAAATATAGTTTAATTCAGTTTTTAAGTTACATTTATTAAAGCTTACAAACAAGCAAAAAATTATAGAACTCATATGCTTATTTCAACCACTCTTAGTAAAATATTTTTAAGGTAATTAATTTTATTTTCTTCTCCCAGTTCAGAACTTGGTATGACCTAGATAGTTTCTGATCAAAAAACGCTTTCAGTCTTTTCTTCATCAATTCCACCAGCTTCCTAGCTGTTTGGGGTGTTATTTTGGCCCCGACTTACATATGTTTTGCTTCGTTGTCTTGATAAAATCTAAACGACTGTCTTATACCCATTTTCTCGCCACTTTGTAGCAAACTCGATGTGTAATATCAAGGTACATCCTTTTATCCATTGTACTTTTAATAAATTGTAAATTTCCAACCCCAGTTTGTTAAATTGTTTGAAATGTTTGTTAGACTCGTCCGCAAAAATAATACTCCCAAAAGCTACAGTCCTTGGAAATAGGCTCTTTGACATATTTAAGGCGTGGTTGTTGATTTGTCTTATTAATGAAAGGTTTTTTCCGGTCTATTCTATCATGGAATCCATGCTTCCGAAGAAAACGTCGGATAGTTTCTGCACTGTAGGTTTTACTAAGTTAATTTTCAACTTGAGTAGACTGTTTTGGAGCAGATACTTCGGATTTTCTTTAATCTTTCAGATGATATAGCGCTCGTGTCTTGCATTAAATACTTTGTTGTTAGCTTTTTTTTGTATTCTACCGGTATATTATACATTATATAGTTAAAAGCCGCTCAGATCGACCATTTCTGATATTTTTCGTCGTGAGCGGCCATTTTGAAAGTGTTTTATAACCAATTAGCGGTAGATTAGCTCAACTATGCTAAACAAAGTCATAACAAAGACCACGAGCAATAAATATGTACGAAAATTTACCGTTATTCATGCGTGATGCCTACGTATGTATAAGTTTTTGGAAACGACTGCTTGAAATAAGCTGAGACACAAAAAAGTGCACTTTATTTACATTTTCCGTTTTATTGTATGTACGCAAATTTTCTTTAATTTTTATTTTATATGTACATATATAATTTTTAAATAACGAAATAAATAAAACTACATATCAACATAATTGACTTTTAGCTTTTATAAGTAATAATTCTAAATTAAATACTGTAAATTAATGTGGTTGAAATATGCTGTGAACCACTGTATGTACGTTCTGTAGCCTTTTATATTATGAATAAATTATTCTGCACTTCATAAACAATCATACCTAATTTCTTGAGATATAATTCCAAATAAAATTGTACAAAAAAGATAAGAACTACTTTTTTAATCTGTTGCATTATGTGTGTTTAACACTTTCCCGGTAATAAAAATTCAGTAATTTTATGAAAGAAATTTGTATTTTGTATCGTTTTCTGATGTAATCGAATATATCCATTATTTTGCGTCGATTTTTATAAATTATAATATACATATATGTATGAGGATAGGAGTATTGACGCAGTACTTTTAAATTAAACTTTAAATATGTACTTATATCATTTTCCACACGTATAAATCGAGCTATAGGTTAAACTTCCTAAATTCCAAATTAATTATTTGTATCTGTTAATTAATTTTTATTTTTCAAATTGATTATAAAACTAGGGTGGCTCATTGTCGTAGACCTGCGACTTCACACGATCTAAAGAAATATATTATTGGTCCGTAGCGTTTGCATTGATTTTGATTGCTTCTTCAACGCCGTTCTCGAAGAAGTACGGAGCAATAATGCCGCACAGCAACTTCTTGTAGATCAACGGCTCCTGAACGCTATCCAATATCCGAAACTTTTTTCAGATATCATTTATTAAAAACATACATATCATCGCTACTGGCGTCCAAAATTTCGGCTTTTCTTTAAACACACCACAGCGAAGGTAACAAATGAAATATGTTGAAGTATGTTCTTTAAACTATGCTTCATATTTCCATTCCAAATATTACAATTAATAATTTAAAAATTATTAAAAATGCTATTAAAAATGTTTCTGCAGCTTCAATTTTCATAAATGAATATAACGCAAAAAAATATAAACATCATAAAATATATAAAAAATAATAATATTAAGAGAGTGAAGTATTTTTGTTATTAATTCTTCAAAAGTCTTAAATTAATTTTTTGAACAAAAAGAATAAGTGCGGAAGGTCTTAAAGTACCCACTGTTTGTTTTACATGTAAATAAACTAAATAATTTCATTTTCTTTATTGCGTTTAAGTTCGTACGTAAATTTAAAAAATATATATTAGAGTGTTAAAAATGGGAAAAAGTCAAACTTCTGTGAAAACTTGAGGAAAGGAAAGAAGAGCAGAGCAGATGGATATGTTTGTAAGTTTGTGTTACATTAAATTTGATTTGAGGTAAGAGAATGTAATAAATATGTTATTAAAATCTATGAAAACTGTAAAAAGTGCCATTAGAAATTTAAAACAAAAGCAATTTTATTGCAGCATTATAAAATGTTAGAAAAATGTTGACGCAATAGATTGAACAGGAGAGGATTGGACGTGAGGAGAAGCTAAACTCTACCCGGAAGAAATATACTTCTAAACACTCTACACTCATATGGAGATGAACGTTTTTCTTGGGAGATGCTAATGTTTATCATAATCAAATAGTTCATCAAAAAAATTCTTCCTTATATTTTGTTTTTCGTGCATAACTCTTTTCGATGGTTAACACTTTACTTAATTTTTTTTTTTTTTGTTTTTATTAAATAAAATTTATTTATTGTATCTTCACTTAACTGAACTAACAATAAGTATTAAAATCTTAAATATATATATATATAATTGTTAGGCCCGACCAGTGTCAGACATAAACTTAGTGATAATAATTAATAATACATAAATGTCATGTTAAGCACAAAAATATTTTCAAAGAATTTCATCTGCAGTGTTGCGTGTTAATGCCGTAGTATCGCTCTTTTTTAAGCGGATGTGTCCAGGAAAGTTCAAGATATTTCGGGCAAGCGGATTCGGATGGGACTCGAGTTTTGTTAAATATTTGCCTGCATATTTTGCAATTTCAGCGGTCACAAGTGGCATATTTAAATCACGATGTAAAATTGAATTTTTCATGTACCACGGAGCTGATGTTATTAACCTTAAAATTTTGTTTTGCATTCGTTGTATTCTCTCTACATTGGAAGCTGAAGCAGTGCCCCATAGCTGAATTCCGTAACACCATATGGGTTTCAAAAGCGACTTGTATATTAAAAGTTTACAATCCAGACTGAGGGTAGAATTTCTACCAATTAGCCAATGTATCTGGGTTAATTTAAGCTTCATTTGTGTCAGCTTAGAGTCAATGTGGAGTTTCCATGTAAGCCGTCGGTCAAGGTGTATACCAAGGTATTTCACCTGTGAATGTTGAGGCATAACTTGGTTGTTGATTCGAATGGTGGAACAAGTGTCTCTTCGTAGAGTAAATGTGACATGAACACACTTTTGTTCATTTACTTTTATTCTCCATAAGTTCAACCACAGTTCCAACAGCTTAATATGTTCCTGAAGATATCGGGATGCCTCGTGAGGGTTTTCATGCATACTAAGGCAGGCTGTATCATCGGCAAAAGTAGAAGTGAGGATATTACTGCTCAAAGGCATATCACAGGTATAAATCAAATACAAAACTGGCCCCAGTATACTCCCCTGAGGCACCCCAGATGAAATAGTTTCGGGCACACTCCTGAAGTCTCCTTCCACGACAGTAAACTTCCGGGCAAGAATGTAACTTTCTAAAAGATTTACTATGTTTATTGGTAGATATGTCTTCAATTTTAAAATAAGGCCTTCATGCCACACTTTATCAAATGCCTGAGAGACATCAATAAAGAGGGAAGAACAATACTTTCCTTCTTCAAATGTTCTTCTTATAAAATGAACCAATCTATGACATTGTTCAATGGTGCTGTGCTGACTTCTAAAACCAAATTGATGGTCCGGTATGCATCCATTATCAGCTAGAATTGGGGACAATTTTGTCATGAGAAGTTTTTCAAAGAGCTTTGAAATTGTTGACAGCAAACTTATTGGCCTATATGACTCAGCCTTAGTAAGATCTTTACCCGCCTTTGGAATCATTTTGACCATGGCAAGTTTCCAGCTGTGTGGGTAATACTCCAGTCGTAAAATGCCATTAAAAATGAATAACAGGATTCTAATAGCAATACGAGGCAACTGCATCAGCATCTTGTTATTAATTCCATCAATACCCGGGGCCTTCTTTGGATTGGTTTCAGTAATTAGTTTTTGTACATCAAGCATCTTAAATATTATGGGTCGAGGGGGTAGAGCAACTACACTCGGCAAATCAACAGCACCAGTACATGTGTTTGGGGTAAATACGTTTTTTAAATGCCCAGCAAATGTGTTACCTTTTTCAGTATTAGTTCTTGCCCAATCTCCGGTAGAAGTGCGCAGGGGAGGTTTAGTCTCAACGGGTGTTTTAAGTTTTTTAGCAGCGCGCCACAAGGAGTAATTAGATGCTGCTGTGACATCGAGACTTTCCAGATAGTTTTTAAGAGAAGCAGATTTTTCAGATGGAAGCAACTCTTGGAGTCGTTTAGTGCATTCTCTAAGTCTGATTTTATGTTGGGGCGATCTGTGCTGTTGCCATTCCCTTCTAGCTCTTCTTTTTTCACATACGAGACGTTCAATATCCGCAGAATAAATTCTATTAAACCCAGCCTGCGGATGGGAGGTAGTGGCATGTTTAGCAGCCTGTTTAATATTCTCGGTAAGATTGGCAATGTTAAGTTCAATATCATCGGGAGTTCTAAGCCTGATGTTTTCCGTACAATGACTACTGAGATATTTTTTGAACCCCAGCCAGTTAACACGATATATCATCTTCACATATGGGTCAGGTAAGTCACTTCTTAGTGGGCTACAAATTGTAAAGATCGTGGGAGAGTGATCGGAGGAGAGATCATGTGAAGCTTCAACATGAATTAAATCCCTAGGGATATTTTTCATGACCCCAAAATCTATAACATCCGGAATTTTTTGTATGTCAGTAGGCCAGTAAGTGGGCTCCCCGCTAGAAATGACATCCAAACCCATTTTTGAAATTGTGTTGAACAATGCTCGACCTCTAGGTGTAATAACCCGCGATCCCCAGAACGTATGTTTTGCATTGTAGTCTCCAGCTGCTATGAAACAAGGGCCAAGAGTTTTGTAAAAATCCTCGTATTTATCCTCACTGATTGAAAATCTGGGAGGGGAGTAAATCGATGATATCACAAGATTTGAACAAAAATTTTCGATGCAAATATTTGTTGCTTGTAGATGGTCTTCACAAATGCTCTCAAGAATATAGTGCTTGAGTCTTGACTTTATTAGAATTGCTGATCCTCCGCATGCTCTTCCTCTCGGGTCCTTTGTATCATATAAGGTGTAGCCATTCATTCTAAAAAGGCTTCTCGAAGTCAAATGAGTCTCAGATACCAACATTACATCAATATTCTTCACCGTGAGGAAGTGCTCTAGTTCGTTTCTATGTTGGCGAATGCCGTTTGCGTTCCAGAAACATAACTTTAACGTGTTCATGGCTTGTTAACTAATGCTAGAAGCAGAGTGTTCTGCATTCGCAGCATTTCTTGCGTCATGCTAGTCATATTTGTTGTAAAGTTGTTTATAGTTTGCACCAAATTATCAATAGTATTTTCAAGGCGACTGAAATTAAAGCTAGCATTTGCATTTGTTGTATTATTTGGTGGTGACACTTTTTGCACTGGAACAGAGTTGATCTTCACAGCGTCAGCATACGATACTTGTGGGGTGATTGGTTGGGCCATTAGAGGATAAGTGGCGGAGAACGTATTTCCTGTTTGCGCTGGGACTACTTTAGGCTTTTGACTCATAGCCTGTTTAACGAAAGAGTATACAGGACATCCCCTGTAGTTAGCAGTGTGATTACCTCCACAATTACTGCACTTCTTTTCCTTCTGGTCCTTCGACTTATTGCAAATAGCAGTGTTGTGTAATTCACCACACACAACACAAACAGTAGGTAATTTACAATAAGTTTTCGTATGGCCATATTCTTGGCAATTATGGCACTGTACGGGTCCTGAACGCTTGTGGGGTTCTTCAACTGTGATTTTGCGGTATAATAGATATTTTAAATTATAAATGGGATGGGTCTCATTTTTCTTCAATATTACGTCGTTAGGCTCCAGTTCAACACGAAAAAGAGGTTGGGGTATCTTATCCCTGTTTATTATATTGGATACATTTTTTACCTTGAATCCTTGGAGGGTGAGAGCATCTTTTATTTCAGCAGGGACAACATAAGAATCTATGCCTTTCAGTACGATCTGTAGGCCTTTAGCGCTTTTAAGCTGGAATGTGTAAAAACTTGTTTTATTTTTTTCGAATTCATTAACCATTTTGCGGAAATCTTTTTCTTCGTATATTTGGATCTTTGTTTCATCAATATTACCACGTTTTATTGGGACAATGTGAAATGCCTTTACGCCAATGACCGAGATTAGTTTTTTGATGAGGGAGTTTTAATTTTTTTCTCTCAAATATATGGGTGGTGGTTTGGAGGTTTTTTTCGAGGATCCTTCGGGTTTGTCAATGTCATCCTGCAATATTTTAAAGCGGTTTTGACGGTTAACTGAGGCGGTGTCTATATCCCTGGATATCTTGGGAACAGATGAGATCTTTGAAGAATTTGGGCTTCGCCCGCGCTTTACCACTGTAATATATCGGTCCATTCCGACAGGCACCTTTGGTTTCTGAATAATATTGTCTATTTTAATAACTTGGCTAAGTGATGAACACGAGCCCGGAGCGGATAATGGCGCTGATTTAAATAAAGAAGTACTAGGCAGCGGTAATGTTAGAGAATCACTACTTGGCATCGGAGTAAGCGAATTTGATCGCTCACGTAAAATTGGCTTTGCCGTTAGAAAAAGACTATCATCAGATTTTTTATTTTTATTGTTTGCATTAAGAGCTTCAGAACTCACAGTAAAATAGGCATTTCTGCCGTTAGAACTCACTTCACAATTTTTTGTTTTTGAGGTACTCATGCAGAGTATTCCTCAGTCACTTTGTTTACGGTTGTTTTTTTGTTTGTTTTTTTTTTTTTTTTTGTTTCAGATGATATGAAAAATTATTAATGCAAATAAAGCAAATTTCACAAAAACTGTACTTATTACGAGTCAGTACTTATTACGAATATTTTTTTTGTTTGTATTTTTGTTTGTTTAGTATGTGAAAAAAAAACTCCGCTAACACGTCTGTTCAATTTATTTTCAATCCTAAATAATTTATTTAGAATCTCTGTCTTTATTGTTTCGCGTAAGGCCTTATTTTTAAAATATAAATAGCTAGAATGAGCGTTTTAGTACAAAAACTTTTCGTTAGTACTTTTAGTTCTACAGATGGTTTCACTATAAAAAAGCATTTTTAATAGCAATTAATTTGTTTAGTACAACAGTTATTTTTTGTGCAAAATTAATCTTTTAATGCAAAGGATGAATTTTAGTATCAAAATATACATATTTTTGTGAAAAAATTTAAATTTCATCTTGACAATAGTTTGTATATGAAAAATTTTCTTACAAAAATTTTTAGTGCAAAATTATTTTCTATGTTAGAAAATCAGCTTATACCCGTATTTAAAGTCTTTCCTTTAAGGAACTTATGCATGAAAAACGTGGGGGAAAATCATACATTTAGACAGCTAATTTTTTTATTTTTAGGGATAACGCAGGAGTTTAACATTAAAACAAAATTAGTTTTCACATGGTTTTATCACAAAAATTTAATTTTTGCACATTTTTGCATTCATTGTAGTACAAATATAAATTTATGGTACAAACGTAAAATTTTAATACCAATACTTATTGAATTAAAAAAATGTTTTTTTATGTATTTATTTCCGAAAACATAAATAATAAAATATGTGTAAAATAAAATCTAAATCTACATATGATTTAAAAATTTAGAAAATATGATATTTACATCAGCTACTATGTGAAATATAATATATTAAAATTATTTTATTTATGTGAAAAAATTAATTTTTATTCAAGTTCAAAAAAGTTTATTATTATATTTTATTACCATCAGTTTAAACTTCTGAAAATAAAAAAACTCCTAAACAAATATTAATTTTCCATAAGAAAAAATCATAACTTTGTAGAAACGCAAAATACTTGTTGTGCAAAAAAAATTGTAGTAGTATTAGAAAATGTGTGCAAAAGAAATTTTTGTCACAAGTGATTATTTTTTTATCTTATTTTGTCAGAAATACCTTAATATTTAGTTGAAAAGCCCTTATTGGCTATTACGGCCGCGCATCGCCGAGGCATTGAGTCAACTAAAGATCTGCACCTCTCGATAGGAATATTTTCCCAAGCTGACTTTACAGACGCCCATAATTGCTCTACATTTCCCGGCTTGTCTGTAACAACACCCTTTTTGACATCACCCCATAGAGGTTCAATGGGGTTTACGTCCGGGGACTGAGCCGGCCATTTTAATAGCTCAATTTTGTTTTCGGAAAACCAGTTTTTTGCCATTTTACTGGTATGTTTGGGGTCGTTGTCCTGTTGGAACACCCATTTAAGCGGCATATTATATTCTGCATAAGGTAACATGACTGTTTTTAAAATTTCCACATACATTGACGAGTCCATGTTGCCTTTTATACGAAATATGGGCCCTGTACCATTATAAGAAAAACAATCCCAAACGTTAATTTTTGCACAACCATGCTTCACCGTCCTTATGACAAATTTGGGATCATATTCCTTGTTCTTTGGTCGTCTTACAAATTTTCTGGTGCCAGAAAATTTTTAAGGACAACTTTGGACTCATCAGTCCACAGAATATTGCGCCATTTTGTCTGAGGCCAATCTATGTGAAGTCGAGCAAATTCAAGTCGGTTGCGCATATGTCGTGAATTCAGCAATGGCACTTCCCTTGGACTTGGACTAAATAAATTTTCTTTAATTAGAAGTCGGCGAATAGTAGAGGTATGAACATCAAGTTTCAAGTCCTGTTTAATCTTTAATGAAGTGACAAAAGGATCCGATTTTACCATGCGTTTTATTCTCCTTGAGTCGTTGGGAGAAATTTTTACCTTGCGCCCGCGTGTTTCTGGCTTTTGTTTAAATTTTTTTGCAATTTGCAATAAGTGTGGGGGAACAGCCTACAATATTCTCAATACATCTGTAAGATTTTCCTTCTAAAAGAAGTTTTTTTTATTAATTATCTTGTTGCTGGAGAGCAGTGTTTTCCGCGAACCATTTTTTATTATACTTATTAATTTTTATTAAAAAAATTTAATGAAAAAACACTAATTGAATAAATTGAATAAAATATCTACCTTTTCCACTATCCAGGGTACCATTTTATAAGTTTTTTTTTTTTAATATACAGTCTGGATACAAGTTTCTCTTTTAGTAAACACAACGCAACAAGAATTGCTTTTTCTCTTCCTCTGTTGTGAAAAGTCCTACATTATTTTGACAGCTCTTTCAGCGACATTACTTACTACTTTCAGAAGACTAACTCTTTTAGCTTCTAAAAAATAAACATTCTTAGCCCAAGAGAACGCATAGTCGATCTGAAGTCGAGCTGATTCAAAATTACCCAGTCATCCAGCGTGCTTTATGTAAAGCTCCAGGGGGCTTGATTGCAATTTTCTTCCCTAAATTACCATCCAAAAATACTACACGTAGTTTGATTAATTTAGTCAGCGCTTACAGATGAAAATGGTATCATGACAATTGCTCTTTTTTCATAATGTTCTAATTGTCTTCATAACTGGCTTTTGAAGACAGTAGATTGGATCGAGATTTGACGTATGTATACTACAAATAATTTGAAGGTTTTTGAATAAAATCGAAAAGAAATAGCGTATAACGGAGTATGCTTGATGTTGATTTTGATTTTTGACATAGTCAGACCGAAACATGTATTTTCAGAACGCATGCGTCACAAAGACAATTATCAGAATTTTTGAAAGTGTTACAACCACCTGGTATTGGGTAAAGACAGTCTGCAAATACACTCATTGCTATGTATGTATGTAAGTATATGAAATGTAGCTGTTGCTATACATAGACATAAGATTTTTTTTCACGGTTATATTTATTTATTGAAAAATTGAACTAACAATAAGTATTCAAATCTTAAATATATATATGTATATTATTAGGCCCAACCAGTGTCAGACATAAACTTAGTGATAGTAATTAATTACTACGTTTATACGCACGTCTTATTTGCAAATAAAAAAGAAGAATGTTGCCGTATAACTTTTTTATTGTAACTTATTAACTCACTTAACAAGTCGTGAATAGCGACACTATTTGCAAATAAAAAGTAAGACGTTGCCACTTCATGAACGTTTTTTGTGTTTTACTTACCAAACAATCATATTTTCGTCACATGGCATCACTAATAATAACATAAGTTCTGTATGCAATTTCCCGTATAAACAGTGAATTAGTTATTTGCAAATAGTTCTATTTGCAAATAAGATGTGCGTATAAACGTGGTAAATAATACATAAATGTAGTGTTAAGCACAAAAATATTTTCAAAAAGTTTCATCTGGAGTGCGGCGTATTAAAGCCGTAGTGTCCCTCTTTTTCAAGCGGATGTATCCAGTAAAGTTCAAGATATTACGAGCAAGGAGATTAGGATGGGGCTCGAGTTTTGTTAAATATTTGCCTGCATATTTTGCAATTTCTACAGTCACAAGTGGCATATTTAAATCACAATGTAAAATTGAATTTTTCATGTACTATGGAGCCGATGTTATTAACCTTAAAATTTTGTTTTGCATTCGTTGGATTCTCTCTACATTGGAAGCTGAAGCAGTGCCCCATAGCTGAATTCCGTAACACCATATGGGTTTCACAAGCGACTTGTATATTAAAAGTTTACAATCTAGACTGAGGGTAGAATTTCTACCAATCAGCCAATGTATCTGGGTTAATTTAAGCTTCATTTGTGTCAGCTTAGAGTCAATGTGGTGTTTCCATGTAAGACGTCGGTCAAGGTGTATACCAAGGTATTTCACCTGTGAATGTTGAGGAACAACTTGATTGTTGACTCGAATGGGGGAACAAGTGTCTCTTCGTAGGGTAAATGTGACATGAACACACTTTTGTTCATTTACTTTTATTCTCCATAAGTTTAACCACAGTTCCAACAGGTTAATATGTTCCTGGAGATAACGGGATGCCTCGTGAGGGTTTTCATGCATACTAAGGCAGGCTGTATCATCGGCAAATGTAGAAGTGAAGATATTACTGCTCAGAGGCATATCACAGGTATAAATCAAATACAAAACCGGCCCCAGTATACTCCCCTGTGGCACCCCAGATGAGATAGTTTCGGGCACACTCATGAAGTCTCCTTCCACGACAGTGAACTTCCGGGCAAGAATGTAACTTTCCAATAGATTCACAATGTTCATTGGTAGATATGTCCTCAATTTCAAAATCAGGCCCTCATGCCACACTTTATCAAATGCTTGAGAAACATCAATAAAGAGGGAAGAACAATACCTCTTTTCTTCAAATGTTCTTCTTATGAAATGAACCAATCTATGATTTTGTTCAATGGTGCTATGCTGACTTCTAAAACCAAATTGATGGTCCGGTATGCACCCATTATCAGTTAGAATTGGGGACAATTTAGTCATGAGCAGTTTTTCGAAGAGTTTTGAAATTGTTGACAGCAAACTTATTGGCCTATATGACTCAGCCGTGGTAAGATCTCTGTGCGCCTTTGGAATCATTTTGACCATGGCAAGTTTCCAGCTGTGTGGATAATACTCCAGTCGTAAAATGTCATTGAAAATAAATAACAGGATTCTAACAGCAACACGAGGCAACTTCATCAGCATCTTGTTACTAACTCCATCAATACCCGGAGCTTTATTCGGGTTGGTTTCAGCAATTAGTTTTTGCACATCACGCATCTTAAACTTTATGGGTCGAGGGGGCAGAGCAACTACACTCGGAAAATCAACAGCACCAGTACATGTGTTTGGGGTAAATACATGTTTTAAATGCTCAGCAAATATGTTAAATTTTTCAGTATTGGTTCTTTCCCAACAGAGACCTTCCAGATAGTTTTTAAGAGAAGCAGATTTTTCAGATGCAAGTAACTCTTGGAGTCGTTTAGTTCATTCTTTAAGTCTATTTTTATTTTGTGGTGATCTGTGATCATTCCCTTCTAGCTCTTCTTTTTTCACATACGAGACGTTCAATATCCGCAGAATAAATTCTATTAAACCCAGTCTGCCGATGGGAGGTAGTGGCATGTTTAGCAGCCTGTTTAATATTTTCGGTAAGATTGGCAATGTTGAATTCAATATCATCGGAAGTTCTAAGTTTGATGTTTTCTGTACAATGACTACTGAGATATTTTTTGAACCCCAGCCAGTTAACACGATTTATCATCTTCATATATGGGTGAGGTAAGTCACTTCTTAGTGGGCTACAAATTGTAATGATCGTGGGAGAGTGATCGGAGGAGAGATCATGTGAAGCTTCAACATGAATTAAATCCCTAGGGATATTTTTCATGACCCCAAAATCTATAACATCCGGAATTTTTTGTATGTCAGCAGGCCAGTAAGTGGGCTCCCCGCTCGAAATGACATTCAAACCCATTTTTGAAATTGTGTTGAACAATGCTCGACCTCTAGGTGTAATAAGACGCGATCCCCAGAACATATGTTTTGCATTGCAGTCTCCAGCTGCTACGAAACAAGAGCCAAGAGTTTTGTAAAAATCCTCGTATTGATCCTCAGTGATTGAAAATCTGGGAGGGGAGTAAATCGATGATATCACGAGATTTGAACAAAAATTTTCGATGTAAATATTCGTTGCTTGTAGATGGTCTTGACAAATGTTCTTAAGAATATAGTGCTTGAGTCTTGACTTTATTAGAACTGCTAATCCTCCGCATGCTCTTCCTCTCGGTTCCTTTGTATCATATAAGGTGTAGCTACTCAATTTAAAAAGGCTTCTCGAAGTCAAATGAGTCTCAGATACCAACATTATATCAATATTATTTGCCGTTCATTTTTATGTTGGCGAATGCCGTTTGCGTTCCAGAAACATACTTTTAACGTGTTCATGGCTTGTTAACTAATGCTAGAAGTAGTGTGTTTTGCATTCGCAGCATTTCTTGCATCATGCTAGTAATATTTGTTGTAAAGTTGTTTATAGTTTGCACCAGATTATCAATAGTAGTTTCAAGGCGACTGAAATTAAAGCTTGGGTTAGCATTTGTTGTATTATTTGGTGGTGACGCTTTTTGCACTGAAACAGAGTTGATCTTCACAGTGTCAGCATACGATACTTGTGGAGTGATTGGTTGGGCCATTAGAGGATAAGGCGGAGTACGTATTTCCTGTTTGCGCTGGGACTACTTTAGGCTCTTGACTCATAGCCTGTTTAACGAAAGAGTATACAGGACATCCTCTGAATTTAGCAGTGTGATTACCTCCACAATTACTGCACTTTTTTCCCCTCTGATCTTTCGACTTATTGCAAATAGCAGTGTTGTGCAATTCACCGCACACAACGCAAACAGTAGGTAATTTGCAATAAGTTTTCGTATGGCCATATTCTTGACAATTATGGCACTGTACGGATCCTGAGCGCTTGTGTGGTTCTTCGACTGTAATTTTCCGGTATAACAGATATTTTAAATTATAAATTGGATGGGTCTCATTTTTCTTCAATTTTATATCATTTGGCTCCAGTTCAACACGAAATAAAGGTTGGGGGATCTTCTCCCTGTTTATTATATTAGAGACATTTTTCACCTTAAATCCTTGGAGGGCGAGAGCATCTTTTATTTCCTCAGGAACAACATAATAATCTATGCCCTTCAGTACGACCTGTAGGCCTTTAGCGCTCTTAAGCTGGAATGTGTAAAAACTTGTATTATTTTTCTCAAATTCAGTAACCATTTTGCGGAAGTTTTTTTCATTATATATTTGAACTTTTGTTTCGTCAATGTTACCACGTTTTATTGGAACAATGTGAAATGCCTTTTCACCAATTACCGAGATTAGTTTTTTTATAAGTGTGTTAGAATTTTTTTTTCAAGGATTCTTCGGGTTTGTCGCTGTCGTCTTGCAATATTTTGAAACGGTTTTCACGGTTAGCTGCGTCGATATTCCTAGATATCTTGGGAACAGATGATATCTTTGAAGAATTTGGGCTTCGCCCGCGCTTTACCACTGTGATATATCTGTCCATTCCGACAGGCACCTTAGGTTTTTGACTACTGTTGTCTGTAGTGATAACTTGGTTAAGTGATGAACACGAGCCTGGAGCGGATAATGGCGCTGACTTAAATAAAGATGAACTAGGCAATGGTAATGTTACCGAATCACCACTTGGCATCGGAGTAAGCGAAGTTGATCGCTCGCGAAAAATTGGCTTTGCCGTTAGAAAAAGACTACCATCCGATCACAGTAAAATAGGCATTTCTGCCGTTAGAACTCACTTCACAATTGTTTGTTTTTGAGGTACTCATGCAGAGTATTCCTCAGTCACTTTGTTTACGGTTGTTTTTGTATGTTTTTCTTGTTTCAGATTATATGAAAAATTATTAATGCAAATAAAGCAAATTTCACAAAAATATGTACTTATTACGAATCAGTACTTATTACGAATATTTTTTTGTTTGTATTTTTGTTTGTTTAGTATGTAAAAAAACCGCTAACACGTCTGTTCACTACGAAGGTTCAACACGACAACAAGACTACATAAGTAGTTGTATAAAATTATTCTTTAAAATACTCAAGGTAAAAAATAAATGTACAAATTCTATTTTAGTCAGAGCTGTTTTAACTATGTACTTATATATGTATCTGAACTATATAAGTACATATGTATATGTGTTTGTCGTAATAATATGATCGTTATTGACATTTTAATAACGATCATATTATTACATTAATTTTGGAAAACATAATACAAAAGATACATATATATTATACTAGCTGACCCGGGAAAACGTTGTTTTGCCTTCAAATTTTATTTTCACTGCAAGTCTGGTTTCGTTGCAAAGTCATGGCGGATTGATATTTCGAAGAAGAATGAAAGGAGCACTAAATCGACATATGTAGCAGTTATTGTTGAAATACCGGTATCGGGCTAATTAACGCCACTACACGCTGATTAAGAACCCAACGCCTTCAGCGAAACACAGCATAGGCTTATCGCGCTAATCTCTATCCGGCAAAACACAAAAAAACTAAATATTGGGCCATCTGTCGTAAGAACTTCAAACTGCACAGAAACACTCCTCACGCCCCATTGAGCAAAATCAGTGCAGTAGTTCTTGAGTTTAGCGATCACGAACATACACATAATTTTTATATATGTAGAGATATGTATCATTTAGATATATTTACATATGTTGTTTTCTTAAGATGAAGTACAAAATAATTAATACACAAATTCAATGCAATAGCGTATATTGGCTTATTGAATTAAAATATCACTGACATACGTACTTACTTAAGTATGTTAGTAGACTAGACCAGACTGCACGTCGCACACTCGGGATTTTTGTATGGAGGTGAGGAAAAAATATATTTGTCAAAAAATGTAGTGATTTCATCCAAATTAATTTTATTTATATAGTAATACACAAAAGTAATCAAAATGAAGAAAGTTAGAAAAATGTATATAGTTACCTACAATCTAAAAAGCCATAAAAAATTTAAATGATTTTTTAACTCTTAATTTATTATATATTTTAAATCTATTTTTAATTTATTTTTTTAACTTCGTCGCTTATAACACTATGCTTCTTCTGGATAAATGAAGGAGTCAAATGTAAGATCATGGGATCTGATGTTACCATTATTCGGTCCAATAATTTTTTTCTTTCGTGAGTTCTTTGTATGGTACGAGTATTTTGTACCCTTCATTTTCTAACCAATGCATTAGATACTAGTATTTTTCTTTTGTGAGTTCAAGCTTTGTAAACATCCCCAAAGTTTTTAATGTACAAATTTTGTGTTTGGTTTTTGAAATACTAGAAGTAAAATCAATTACTTCTTGAGGAAACATAGCACGTACTTCATCCCTTTTGTATCGCTTGGTGCGATCACAGCACTCCTCAAACGATTTACGTGGCCGACCAAGTGCAGAAGTGGTAGAACATTCAGCCTCAGTAAACTTAATTGTAAATGTGTGTTCAAGCCAATTTGCATTTTTTTCAAATCGCGACTCAGTACGATTAGAAGCCTGCCATCTTTGTTTGAAGTTAGAGTAAAAGCCTTTATATATTTTAGCCAAAATTTCACATGCTCTAGTTTCGTTTAAGCCAACGTGCGATTGTTGCAAAAACTGTTTTAATTTTGTTCTGTCTTTGTCAAACTCTAGAAGCTTCGAGCATAAAACCGCATGTGAAATAGAAAAAACTTTCCATTGTCGTAAAACTCTTGGGCCTTAGTTTCAGTTATAATTAAAAAAACCGGGGAAAAATCGCTTGTACTTTTCGCGTTTCTCGGCACTTGTTGAATGACAAAAATCGATTTGCTGACAGGTACTTATGAATGGGAGCATATTTCGAAACATTACAAAACATGAGCACTCATAAATGTCGGTACAATTTCTGTAAAAAAAATCCTTCAGGTAACTAACGGAAAAACCCAAATAATTCAAAAAGTGCACTTTCCTTTTTTCCTTTTAATTGTCCACCCAAATTTATTAGCCCTTATTACTTTGCTACAGCAATCATAAAAGTCAAATAACCTTTTGTTTATTACTTTTTTTAATTCTGAGAATCATAAAAAAGTCATCAAATGTCCAAAGAATTTTGAGCATATCACGAGCAAATTTTTTAAATTCATACCTTTACTTAATTGTGAATAAAAGCGAAACGCATCCATCGAGTTTCATGATTTATGTCCCATTTTGTTTATAGGTTATGCGACTTTACATCAAAGTAATAGGACTTGACACTTTTTTTACCGTTTTGGATTTTTTATGAATTAAAAATAAAAAATTTTAATTTTTTAGGCAAAAAATATATTTTTTCTTCATACATACTGCGAAACTGTTGCTTATGTAGCGAAACGTTATATAAACAGATGAAAGTATTTATAATTCTTGATTTTTCTAAATTTGTTTAAACAAAATCCGACTAGTGGTTACTAGAGTTATGATAAACAAAAAAGCCTTATCAGAATTGAGTCGCGAATCAATCAGCTGAAAAATTTTGTACGTGTAATGCCACAAATTGAGAGGTGGCACCTGGTGGCACTTGAAATTGATTAAAAATGTTAAAGCAGATATGAGACAATGTATTAGTACTGATTTCCAACTGTGGAAAAGTATGGATTAAATTGCAGGTCCAAATGTTTGGAGAAAAAAGGGATTTCTGCTATATGTTCCTAAAAATAACAACAAAAACAAGTCTCTGCAGAGTTTATTTTTTCAATTTTAGTATACTGAAATATCCTACTTTAAATAAAAAATAAAAAGAAAAACGTTAGCTCACATAATAAAATAATATTCGTTTTGAAATTCTCAGGTTTAAATTAAGTTGATTCGGTAAAACATACAAGTACTGAGTTTGAGACGGCTATAAAAAAACTAGCAGTCAGATCGGAGTAATTCTTCTTGATTTGGTTGTACCATTTAGTCTAAAATTTCAAAATATCACTGCGTATTGCATTAAGAGTATATTGACAATTTGACTTTTTTCCCCGAAATCCCCAGCGTGCGTCGGCTCGGGTTATCATTAGTACGAATGGCTATTAGGAATGTATTTAGAATGTATGCATGTATGTAAAAAAAATCGAAATTAATGTACATACATATGATGTAATAATGGTAAAAGATAATGAAAATAAAACAATTGAATGTAATTTTTAAAAAGAAACGACCTTAATTTATGGACCTTTCTTACCAAAGTGTTAAATAAGCTCCTTTACTTCAAAAGCTTTAATAATGCATGTTTTTAAATATTGAAAGAAAATAGCTTCATTATTCTGAAAAGTCAGAAAAATATCATTTAGCATTTTTCGTGGAAGTGGAGGCGATATTATTTGTGTTATTCTTTTGTTCGTATTGTAAAACGTTGATTTTTGACAACAGTTCAAAAATTAATTAACAAAATTTAATTTAACAGTAGGCAACACATAATTACATATAACGATAATATATTTATATCGAAAATTTTAGAGACTATATTTGAAGTAGGCATAGGAGGTGCCCTTCTCCTGCTTTCACATGTTCGTCAAAACACTATCGTCTCTAGTGTATATCAACTATCAACACTTATTGTTATAGTTGGCCAGATGTAAGACAACTATGTACTCGTATGTATAAATTTGTATATGAGGTACCACTCTCCTTGATTGTATCCAGTCATTTTTTCTGAAGATTGTGTGCATTAGCCGCAGAGTTTTCTCACTATGACATTAAGCAAGATATAAGATTATCGCTGGTCATATCACATATTCGTTAAGATGGGGCCAACTCTAGAGCATACAATGAAAAACAATTTGAAAATCGTTAAAAAAAAACGACGAAAAATTGCTGCACAACAAAAAAAACATATTATTGCATATGTATCCTCCTTTTTTGAAGTCCGTCCATTCTTCATAAGAAATAAAATATGTACTTATATGCATGTAGTATCTTCAGTTGCATATCAAATTATAATATATGCCGTAGATATGTGTATATTTGAGGGCAGCAAAGGCTTGAACTTAACAAGTTCACTAAAATAAAAATGAAATACAGTCTGTAGTAAAAGTTTAAAAGCACTGTTTCACTAATTCAACTTGAACAAATTTTGTTTCAAAATGATTTTATGGTATGAAAATGAATCTTTTTATTTTAAAAGTGTTTGGAATAAACTCTTATTGCTAAAATAAATACGGCTGATTTCCTAAACGCATGTTGCTTTGTAGTAATACATTGCAGCGCATTCCTATATGCAACCCTAAAAATTTTTTAAATGTATTTTGTTCTCACTTGCATCACTGTTGTAGTTAATACGCAAGAAAGCATCCAAAAAAATGTAGATGCAAAATGAATACAATACGCAGCACAATGGCGACGCAGGAAGATCAGTTTCTTATAATTAAATATAAGTATGTATGTATTTCTATATTCACTTATTTATCTTAATTTTTTATTAAAGTAAAAAATAGCTTTTTGTGTGAACCATTTAACAAACATAAAAGTTTCTAAGAAATTAAAATAAATTAGTTTAGTAAAAAATTTTAGTGCATCAATTATTTGCACAAAGCCTCTTGTTTTTGGTATTCTTTTTGATACTCGTGTTTCTTTTTGCAATAAAACATGCTCTTCCGCCATTGTTCGCTTTATTATGAATGATATAATGCATATAAATGTTCCTAAACGATGTAACGGTTGCAAATCGCCAGTATGCAAAGTATTAAAAAAGCATATGCTAAATGTATCAACTTGGTATTAATACTATATTGATACAATGTAAATACACGTTTAGGAAGTCAGCCTATATCTTTAAAACAAAAATCCATACATTTGTGGTTAAATAATATTTTGTTAAAATATTTTAAAGATTTTGGTATTAAAAAAACGTTTAAAGTTAACGAATCATTAAAATTTTAAAATATTTTTTATCACATGCGTATTTTTCTAAATACTTGAAAAGTGTATTAAAATATTTTGGCAAACAAAAATTTTAATTCAATTTAGCTTAAGTTTAAAAACTATATTTTTAGTACCAACACTACTTTTGCGGTTAATACGAATTAATAAATATAACGCTTATAGAAATTATTTTCATTTCCCTTATTCGCGATCCTTAAAATTAAATGCTCAAATTACCGGAACGAATTTTTTTTACCAAACTGTTTTGTGCAATAACGTAATTTTAGACGACAGATAATTTTTCCTTTGCTTACCTGCAGAAACATTCAGAGTCTGCAGGAATTGAACCTGCGATCCTCCGTCTACTACTCTAGTACACTATCCACTGGTTGCTAGTGCGCCAATACCCATTTACTATATTCTAGTTGAGCTAATTTACTTTCTAATGCAGGAATGTATTGATAAAATCAAAATAAAATCTGTTGTTCAAAAATAAATGACAAACGTGACTAGAACTTGGACAAAAAGATCATAGAACATACCTACATGCAAATGTACATATGTAGATATAAATTTAGTACCAAATGGGGTCTTAGGATATACATAGATCAGTTCATTTTGTACAGAAACGTGCAAAACATGAAAATTTGTTCTTGGTGTTTAAAGAAAGAATATAAACTTCCAAATTTTAAAATAAATTTTTTAATGTTATATGTTCACTACCATGAGGAGTTTTTAAAAAAAAACTTTTGTCCCTCATACCGATGGAACTTAATCGATAGAGCAGTAAATAATACAATATCACGAAATAACAACGAAGAACATCAAATATTAAGGTATACTATACTATTTACACCAAAGCCACTTACAATTTGGGCATTATTGCAAATTGGCGATAAAGTAGCCGATAGTTAAAGGTAACTTTAGCGAAACAGAGCGATAAACTGAAATTTAAAATTGGTTCATTATTGCAACTTCCCAGTAAAAATAGTTATATTTTTCAAAGTATGACATATAACGACTACTTTTTCAGTGGGTGAATAAATACTTTAAAAATACAGTGTCAACCTCGCGTCGTACATTTCTATGTAATTTTTTTACTTCTCGTATATATAACTTTTTGTTAATTTAGTTCTTGTACATAAAAAATAAGTGAGACATAATATAAAATGCCAAAGTCAAAACTTCCAAGAAAGGCTGTAATTAACAAAGTAGAAAGTATGGCAATATATAAAAATGTGACAACTTCAAATGACTAGACCTCGCGATAAGGTTATATGTATATAAGTTGAACTTTTCCTTAACTTATCGCGCAATTGTAGGTTAATGTAAAAAACAATATGTCAGAGATTAACGTCAGTAGCTGTCATAAGACCCAATCTGACGGTGCTATTCGCACTAAGTGAATAAAGCCGTTCACCACCGTCCTCGTCGTATTTTTCAGAGTGCAAGTCTACATGTGCCCCAGATATTGAAGACATGGTAGCAAATTCTGTATACGCTGCACAACCATATAAATACCTTACTGAAGTGTTGGAGCTATCTAGCCTCCTACCACCCCAAAGACCCAGCAGTAAGAAATCCACCTAGCTTGGACCACACACCAACGGAAACCGCCAGTGCATCCCTGTCGAATAGCAACACGTGATCACCGAAGGACAAGTCCTAGGGGTACTGGTTACCGTGGTACCAGATAAGATCTCTGGTCGGCCTTGTTTTAAAAACACCTCCGATTTTAGGTCTCGTGCGAACCTGAGGCATCGGTAGGCAAGCCTACTTCCTTAAATACCCTGTTGTTTCAGGGATTGAGTAAGCAACATATTAAGTTTTATGGGTAACTGGCCAAAGGTGAAGATCTGGAAAAAGCATATTACTCATCCGGACGAGCGGGCGAACCCACTTTTATCTTTAATTTATTTTCATGAGCGTCCGATACTCTGTTATTTCAGAGATTGGGTAGTAACATACAAGTTTCTAAGGGTTATCAGCAAAAAGGCCCAGGTCCGGAAACCTGATAACCCTATACCCTAGGAAACAAGCTAACAAGCTAACACAACGGGATGTATAAGTCGTGCCCCCGGGGAGGTAATATAAAGTTCTAATAATGATAAAATCCTATCCTTAACTAACGTGAAATTATAATAATGGCCCTTAAGGAAATAATAAAGGATATAACATAACCATTCCACATTAATTTAACAAAACAATAAAACGGTCTCTCACACAAGGTCCAAGATTGAGAGCAGAGATTACAATTATGTGCTGTATGAGATAAAATGCCTAGGAAATAAATACGGGATACAACTAAGACAAATTTATTTAAAAAAACGGGTCGTAATTTATAATCCCCAAAAAATTTGTTAGTGTCAGAGTCACGAGTCACTTTCCAATGGGATTGGTGATTGGCTCTCTGATTTTTTAATAATGTGTTGGAAAAACGCTTGAATTTCAGAATTTATTGAGGAAAAACGCGTTTCATATGCCTTGAGGGTCTTAGATACCGATCCCGCAATTTCTTTTTTTCAAACGGTCTATTATCCTCAGTGTCCCCGCATTAACTTCTCGCCAGCTAGACGATCCTTCCCAGGTATTACCCTTCAGTGTTAATACTAGGCGGTATAAGAAGTAACGCTTGCCGCTCTTGACAGTCATAGTATGTCTTACATACCATAGTAAGTTTCCTTCGGTTTTTATACTATTTATGGGTGACAGATTTGTGGTATTTATTCTATTGTTTTTGTTTTTATGTTTGAAATGTCATTGTGAATACATTTTATCACACTGAAATTAGAAGAAATAAATTATAACTGTCAAATATCAAGGAGTTTATAGCTGATTTTGTTACTGGCATTGCACAATTGTTAATGAACACAGCTAAAAAGATGTGTTTAATGAAATAGAAACCAGCTATAAACTACTTTGATCGGTGGTTTAATTGTAGTTTAGGTTGACACACATGTAGTATAACATTGTAGTATACAAATCCGATGTCTGTCGGGGGTATTAGCCGACTGTAATGAGATGTTGATGTAATGCAATAGTAATGTCAACTTTGCGTAAGTCGTTAGTGTGATTATACAACGTAAAAACGTAACATATGTTTTTTATAAACAAAAAAAAGGAATATTGAAAGTAATTTAAAAAGTGCCAAAAATTTTTAATAATGTTATTATAAAGAGAAAGATCAAATGGGCGTCTTTCTGTTCACGAGTTTTTTTTTAAGTTACTTTAATCCAAAATTTTGATTTTAATACAAAATGAAATTTTTAGTATCGAATTGCTTTTGTAAGAAAAAATTATTTTTATATCTAAATATACATTTTTACAAAATGTGTTGTTTGTTGTGGCCTTAGCTTTTCATATGCCGACATTTCATTGGTCGCAATGCATTTTGCAAAAACTTTAATTGTTTCAACGATTAGTTGGGGAGAATATCTCGAATAATAAATATCAATATTAAGTATATAACTTTTTATTACAAAATGCCTTTTTTAGAGAAAATTTTTTTCCAAATTAATTTTTAGTACAATAAATGAAGTTTTATGTATTGCGTCAGTTTTATTTACCAGGAACAAAATTAAAGTTGTGGGTAAAAATATACGAGGCGGACAAAATTATTCACACATGCTTGACACATAAAAGTATTGAACTATATCTTCTCAATAAAATGGTTTAATGCCATTTTTTTTAAATTCATTGTATTTATTGGTTTATTGAATTATTAAAAATAACAAATTCACATAACTGACTTCAGTATTATGTAATGAACACAAAATGGATATCACTTCCATTTTAGTGAGGACAAAATTATTCACACATTTTAATTTCATAACAGTTAATTATGAAAATTAAGATTAATTAATATTTAGTTGCTAACCCTTTTCTTTTTTTAACTTCATTTAATCTGTTTGGCATCGAGTTTCCTAATTTTTCCGTCACTTCTGCTCCAATAGTTCCCCATTCTTGTTGAAGAATTTTTTTTTGCTGGGCATTACCAGAAATTTGTTCTTTGCCATTCTCTTTCCAAGCTCATTCCAAATATTTTCAATGGGGTTCATGCCTGGTGATTCCGGGGGCTGGAAGAATATGTGGCACATGGTGGATGATCCACATACGCACATCTTGTGCGGTGTGTTTTGGATCATTATCTTGTTGGAAATAAAAATTATTACCAAGACCAGGCTTTTGAATACTGTTTTGTAGGTTTTCCTTCAAAATATTGAGATACATGTTTTTGCACATGGTGTCGTCAATTAAAACCAGGTTACCAACACCGCCCGTCGATATACACCCCCACATCATAATCCCCCGACACTATGTTTGACTGTGCTGATAATGTTGTTTTTTTCAAGTTCACAATTTGGCTTTCTCCATACGCGTATCCTAGCGTCAGACTGAAAAATATTAAATTTGCTTTTGTCTGTGAATAATACAGTTTTCCAGAAGTCAACAGATCTATTTAAATATGATTTTTTAAAGTCAATTCTTTTATTCTGATTCACTTTGCTTATAAGCGGCTTTTTTCCTGCGATTGAAGAACTGAAACCAGCACGTTCCAGGGTTCTGCGCACAGTCTTGGAATGTATTTCTTTTCCAACCTCTTCTAGTAATTTGGCAGCCACTTGGGAAGATGTAATTTTTGAATATTTTTTAATTTTTCTTACTATTTTTCTTTATTCCTTATTGGTAAGCTTTCGAGATCTACCAGTATGGGGTCGACTTTTAAGGTCTGTTTCATTTTTAAAACACTTTATGATGCTGGATATGGTGAATCTAATTCTATTTACTATTTTCCCGATTTCTGCACATGATTCGTTTTATTTGTGCAGCTCCAAATTTTTTTCTCTCATCCTCAGTGGTTTTTTTCTGTTTCGGACTCATTTTAACGGCTATTGAAGTTTTTGCACAACGTAAAATGTTGAAAATTTTAAACAGATTCATTGAAACGACGTATACTTTTAACTGTTCTTTTTAAAGCAAGCCGCAAATCCATATCCTAACAAAAAGTTACAGTTTTAGGGTTGGCCATTTTATTGTGTGAATAATTATGTCCCTCGTAAAATCGGCTAAGCGGGAAAGTTGTCGGTCCAACTTCGCTGAATAAATATAATAAACTTTTTTGTATATATTTTCGAATAATTGACTAATAAAGGAAAAATTCCTGTTAACAATGTATTGTGTTACAAGCATTTAATAAAAAGATAGAGCTTGATAATATGATTACAAAATAATGTGTGAATAATTTTGTCCATCTCTGTATAAAACGTTTTCATAATTTTACATATTTGCCGCAAAATAACAACTTGCCCTCTTTGCAAAAGAATACATGTTACTGAGCAGCTGACTTGAATCGTTTCAGTAACCACAGAAAAATAATTGCGGTTAAGATAACGCCAGTGAATTTCTTTAAAAATGTTACGCAATAGAAAAACCTTTAATTATGTTGTTAAAATTTTTAACCAACTCAACAGTTTGTAAATAAAGTTGCTAAATCGCACCACTGATGTCGTGCCCTCGATAAAATGTGTAATTGATGTAGAATATGCTTTTAACATTTTAAAATTTGATTTTTCATTAAGCTTCATGAAAAGAACAGTAATTTCACCCTCCAAGCAGATTGAAAAGCGCTCATAAATCTGTCTTTGCTCCATTCAACTTCTTTATAGTGCTTTGTTTAATTTTTTGCGAAAACAGATGAGTTCTGCTGTAAGTCCAATTTTTTTAATTGATTTTCTTTAAAACTGCTCCTATGTTTCGATTGAACAATTTTACTTTGCCAATTTCCGTGTCATTACCCTGGGACATGCTACAGCAGACAAATCATCTACTTTGCTGAAACAACAACTCATTAACGAAACTCATACAAGGCATAATACGCTTTGTGGAAGCCATATGTTCGCAAGAGGGGTAATGGAGAAAAAAGCTTTTTGCTATTTCGTTGAAATCTTAACTTTATATGATCAGCCGTTTGAATTTTATATAAATACTACAACTTTTCGTAGATATCTCCAAAAATTAATTTTCGAAATCAGTTACCTCTTCGGTTTCTATTTTAAATTGTATTATCAAGAACCAAATCTAAGACTACATTTCATTTCTCATTACAAAGTGCATATGATGTTGTTGTGTTGGTTGAAACTGTGTTTTTTTCGATGCTGAATTTTTTGATCCCAACCTCTATAATGTTTTCCTTAAAGATAGGGGCGCTGCTTCTACTGGCTTATCACTGGATGGTGGAGTTATAATTGCCGTAAAAACAAATATTAAGTCATGTTTCCTCTTCATTTTCGGATATTAGTGATCATACAATTATTATAACGTATCAAATATTAAAAAAAAATTCTTTTAGTTATATAGAGTTGTCTGTTTTCGGCTGCTCTCAGAAAACTTCTCCCATCTTCGTGACATGTCCATTCTTGAATGTTTTTCAACCATGTTATTCCTTTTCTTCCTCTCGTTCGTCTTCCTTCAATTTTAGTCTGTAAATTTTTTTGGGGAATCCTATATTTTCCATTTCGCATTATGTAACCCAAATGTACTTCTTTTTATTATTTCACTTCCAACATTCATACGTCTTAGCACTTCTTCATTCGAAACACGGTCAGTCCACGGGATATTTAGTATTTCAAACGAATTTAATATTTTTTCATCCGACGCCTTTATCGTCCATGTTTCATAGAATGGACCATATACTTATAATATTTTATTAAACGTATTTTTATTGTTAGGTTTATGTTGCGACTAGTTAGCGTTTTAATATATGTAAAACAGGCGTCTCTGGCCATTTAAATCCTAATTTCTCTAGACATGTTCCATTGATCGTTAATCTCAACTCCCAGGGATTTAAATGTTGAAACTTTCTATTTTGGAATTATTTATCCGTATTGATCTATTAGTTTGGACCTTTTTTCTGCTCCCAATCAAGTATTTTCTCTTCTTAATGTTAATTTTTAGCCAATATGTATATATCGCTAGTTTGCGTAAGTGCATCTAATTTCTGTAATCCCGACAAGCTGCTTGCTAGTAATGTAGCGTCATCGGCATATCCTATGTCATTTATTAATGCATTGTTAGTTATAATACCGACATTCTTTCCACTAAGTGATTCTTGAAATATTTTCTCCGAGTATAAAATAAATAAAAGAGTTGGAACATCGTCAGTCAGTTCACCATCAACTTGAATGTTTGATATCTGTTTCCAATATAGATTTTTAATGCATCTTATATTAATTTCTTCAAGTCCAATAGAATTTAAAATTTCCATAAATTTTTCATGTTTAATAGTATCAAATGCTTTCTCGTAGTCAACGAAGCAGAGATATATGTACATATAACTTCTTAAACCCCTCGACAATTTTGCATTAATATTTGCATACTCAGTAGTGCCTCTTGTGCTCCCATGCCTTCTTTACGTTTCCCCCGCATATGTCTCGCGTATTGGTTATATTCGTCTATGTATTATTTTTAAAAATATTTTTAAAGCATGGCTTATCAGTGTTATTAGTCTATAATCACCGCATGTCCTCGCACTGTTTTTCTTAGGTATTGTAATAAACGTCGATTTAAGCCAGTCTTAAGGGTACTGTCCTGTCTCATAGATTTGGTTGAACAATCTCAATAGTAGTTGGATATTATTTCCTTCTATTAGTTTAAGAACTTCGGCAGGTATTTGATCTGTCATGTTTACGTAACATTAACTACCATAATGGTTTGCTTGATCAGTCTGTACTTCTGATTTAAATTGTATATTTTGAGTATGTGTATCATATATCCCAGCCAATGGAATGGATGAGTTGTATATTCTAATCTATTGGTCGAGTATTTCGCAGTAAAGGGTTATATCTGTATTTTGCGCGACTTCAGTTTAAAAATAATCTTTGGTCCGACAGTGCGTATGAATATCTTCTGTTTTATTTATTTAATTGCATAGATTTTATTTCGTAAATGCAAACTTGGAAAACGTTAATTTTAGAATAAATAAAATTCTACAAAATGTTGTGGTTGTAACATTTAATAATGTTACGAATTTGGTTGTGAACAGTCCCGTTATAATAATTCTAGAACCTACCGAATTATTGCAATTCTTATTTGCTTGTATTATTCATCATAATTACTCTAGGAGATATTGAATTGTTGTTATTGTCATTTGCTTTTATTATTCATTGTACATGAGCACATCACAACTATACATACATGCATACATAAATACTTGTTACGCGACAGTGTCGTGAACACACAAGCACATAAGTAAGTTAAATACGCACGGTTTCTAAGTAACTCCTCGTCTACATTAGCAATTTTGTTGCATGTAATTCTGCTGCTGAATTGCTTTAGTGTCCACATTAGAAAAAATCTAGTATTGCAATTCTTGTATAAAACGTATGTAAAACATCAAATACAACAACACCAAACATCAAGTTGAATACATAGTGAGGATAGCAAAGCAAAACAGAATTGCAGAGAACATGAAACTCTGTACCCCTTCCCTTATCTTCTTACCTCTCTCTCCTAAAACAACCAAGAATTGCTGCAACTAAATTGCAAGTGTGGACAGTGAGTAATTGAAACCGCGAATAAGCTCATGATTATTGTTGTTGTTAACCGCGGCATTTGTATGTCTGATTGGAGCGTGTGTGTATGTATGTATGTATGTACGTATGGCTTGAGTTCATGTTAATTTAAGTGTACGATGATGTAATTCAGCTTCGACAAACATCATGATCGTTCTAGAAATGATAATTAAGGGTATATAAGCTGCACACATCAACGTCAGCAGTCAGTCTGAGTCAGTCTAAGCTAAAGTTCAGTTCAGTCAGCAGACAGACAGTGTTGAGTCTGTAATTAGTGAGTGAGTTGTTAGACTTTACCGTGATCGTGTATTAAGTGGTTACTATTGCTTTTGAGCATAGTACGGTTGTATTGAATTAAATAAAGTAGTAGCTGTGAAATACTGAAAATTTAAATATTGAAATATGAAGTTTATTGCAATCTAAGAACCCACGGAAAACGTTTTTAAAAAGGTAAAAACGTAACAATTGGTGTCAGAAGTGGGATTGCAAAATGAAGTTCGACGAGCTTAAGGAGGAACAGCTAAAGCAGGAGTTGACTAAACTGGGCCTGTCCACAGCTGGTAGTAAAGTAGAGCTGCAGAAGAAGCTATCGGAGGAGTTTATTCGGCTTGGCCTGGACATCAATACCCATGAGTTCGAAGAAAAAGAAGAACTGGAGATGAGTGCACGTTCAGCTACAAGCAACGTGGACTTAAACTCTATGCTTGCCGTAACTATGCAGTCTGTCCAGGCCAATAAAGAAATGATGCAGTCTGTCAGGGAGGAGATCAAACAGTCTGTCAAGGAGGAAATCAAAGAAAACTCTAAGGCCGATAGAGAAATGCTGTTGCAGAAAATGGAAGAAAGCTCTAAAGCAACAAATAGAAAGCTGGATGATATCTATGAGGACGCGAATATGAGGATGAACATCACTAAAGATAAGTGGATTGACAAGGAGAGAGAAGTTCGCAGCGTCAATAGGAAATCCGATGGGCCAGAAAAAGATGTTCATGAGAAGCTTGATATTCTGGAGAATGGTGTAGATCAGAAGCTACAATCGCAGGAGGAGAAATGCACTGAGACGATCTTGGCATTAAAAGGCACTGCTGAACAAGTCCTGGAAACTGTGGATGAGGATATTATGGCGGAATGGAGCTAAAGCCGCAAAAGCCAAGGAAGACTATGAGGATGTCGCCAAAGAATTTGAAGCCAATGACAGCAGTACATCGAACGGTGGTGGCAAGAATCGCGGCTTTGCAGCGTAAGTATGGTGGAGAGCATAAAGGGCAGATCCACAGAATGGAGATGAAGCCGCAAAAGCCAAGGAAGAATATGAAGATGCTGTCAAAGAATTTGAAGCCAATGGCGGCAGTACAGCAAACGCTAGTAGCAAGAATGGAGGAAAGGCTGGCAAAAAGAAGGCGAAAAAGAGCAAGACAGCTGATCCCCAGGAAGAGGAAGAGGAAGAGGATGAAAGCCAGGCGCGATGGAGTTGCGGATTCTGATGGATTCCGCGAGGGACAACTGGTCCTACTGTTTAACTCACAGAGGAAGCAAGGACTGTCTCCCAAACTAGAAACACACTGGGATGGGCCATACAAGGAGATAAAGGGATTGAACGATGTTGTGTATGGGATACAGAAGCACAATAGCCCCCGGTCGAAAATGAAGGTGGTACACTTGGAGCGACTCGCAGAATGCGGAAGTAGTGGTCCTGTGCCTGTTCGGGACGAACAGGCTTAAGCGGGCGGCAGTGTTACGAATTTGGTTGTGAACAGTCCCATTATAATAATTCTAGAACCTACCGAATTATTGATATTCTCATCTGCTTGTATTATTCATCATAATTACTCTAGGAGATATTGAATTGTTGTTATTGTCATTTGCTTTTATTACACTGTGTGTAATTTTTTAAGTCGTGGCAAAATAACCATATACGGACACCACTACGTGATAAAAGACTAAAAAAAAGACCCGTGTCTTCCAATTTTTCCCAAAGTCATGCACTTTTTTTATGGGCCGCCAAAGATTTGGGGCCTCGGTATCATTTTCGCAAAAAAGTGATCATTTTCTCGGGCCCATATCTTGCAAACCGTTCCGAATTTCGATTTACTCTCTGAGGCAAACTTGTAGCTCTTGTCATAAAGAACAAAAATTGCGAACATACGAAATCAAAAAAACTTCACCTTCCAGATAAAAATCGCAAAAAACTTAAAAAAATCGATTTTTTAACATTAGCATGTTAACAACATTTTTGACAGCTTTGTTAATGTTAACATGCTAATTTTAACATGCTAATGTTAAAAAATCGAATTTTTTTAAGTTTTTTGCGATTTTTATCTGAAGAAGTTTTTTTGATTTTTTGCGAAAATGATACCGAGGCCCCAAATCTTTGGCGGCCCATAAAAAAGTGCATAACTTTGGGAAAAATTGGGAGACACGGGTCTTTTTTTAGTCTTTTATCACGTAGTGGTGTCCGTATATGGTTATTTTTTTTTCGTGTTGCACTGTGTTATTCATTGTAAATGAGCACATGACAACTATACATACATGCATACATAAATACTTGTTACGCGCAATGTTGCCATAATTTTTTCTACAAAAACTGACAATTACCAAAAAAAAAATCTGTTTTTTACGAAAAAAATCTGCACCTTCAAAAAAAACTAACTAAGTGTCTATACCTGATAAATGTTAGATATTTATCAATTTTTTTAGAAAAATTGGCACAATACTCGCAAATAATTCAAACAATGCAATGAAAACTTTAAATTTAAAAAATAGACTATCACGGTTGCAAAAAAGAAATAAGAAAAAATACAACACATTGTTGCTTTTAAAACGCAGTACAATTTATAATGCTGAGTATAGACGTTACTACAGATCGTGCAAGCATAGAATTAGTAGCATGGATCATGCTATCGTACTTGTGAAGAATACTTTGTAATACGAATAATAAAAAACCGCATTGTGTTAAAAAAACTGCTTTTTAGAGTAAAAATCTGCAAGCCTGTTTCGTACATTAAAAAACTGCAAAAAACAGATAAATCTGCACATTTGGCAACGCTGGTTACGCGACAGTTGCACATAAGTAAGTTAAATACGCACGGTTTCTAAAGGCCCATTTAGCCGACCGTAGAAATCGTAGATGTAAATGTATCGTAAATGTATCGTAAATGTAAATGTTGATGTGCTTATAGAACGCTAGAAACCGTGTCATGTGTTTCGAATTAGTGATGATAGTTTAGTGTGTTTGCATGATTTATGGGTTTGTAGAAAAGTACCCAAATTATATGAATGGTACCAAACATTTTTGTTAAGTATTAAATTGTTATAACTTTGATATTTCTATCAATAAAGTTTAAAAAATAAGTTTTGTACATTCATTTACATACTTATATATAAAAATCAATAAGTGTTCGAACTCACGGGCGATGTGTTAACACCTTTTTTTACACGGTACCTGTTCGATTTCTATGAACACTGACCCACAAACCCGGAGGTAGAGTTAATATAAAGTATTTAATGAAAAAGAACAGTTTATTGAATTTAATTTAACTTTTTTTATTTATTTATTTATTTATTTACATGATATCAATTATATATAAATATACAATTAATATAATAAAATAATAGCAAGGCTGCGAGACCATCAGCTATATTTTTTTATTTATTTTATATTAAACCCACAAAAAACAAAGCAACAGACAAATGTACATATGTACATACATTGTTATGTTTGTACATACATAAGCTACATACGTTGCTGTCTTGCTATCTCATTTTTATATATGTACGTATAACCACGTCACTATTCTCTTTGCTGTGCATAAGACAAATCGAAGATCAACATAAAACACTTTTTTAATATTACTCCGAATTAAAACACTTAAATATCCGCTCGCCGATATCGGATCGCCTTAATTTTTGGCCTAAACTCTTCGTCGAAACCCGCACTAGCGTTTTAATCCAAAAATTAATAAAATCGGCTATGAATTTCCGGAGAAAATCGCGTGGGAAAATTATATGAAAATCGCCCAATAATCACTTTCAGTACCGACTGCCAAGCAACGAACAAACAAACGATGATTTACTCTTACATACCTTACACCTAACACTTGCGTATGTATTGAAACTGATAGTTTACTGCCCTAGAGGCGCGCGTATAGATGTTAACACATCAATAATTCAAAGTATGATATAATTTTGAACATCTTTATTTTTTATATTTACATAAAGTTATTTATATCATAATTATTTATATTACAACCTTTGTTTTAACTGTTATACTTTTTTTATTGTGAACGTGCTATAGGTTGAACGTATATACTTTACTTATTTACTTATGAACTGAGGAACGAAAGTATTTACATTTCTATTTATACCCTCGTTCTGTATATTTTGTTTACATATTTTGATTATTTTGCTTTGGGTCTGACCTTCAAACAATCATATCCTTATTTTAATTATTTTGTTTACATATTTTTGTTTTTCGCTTTGGGTCTGATCTTCAAACAATCCTATCCTTATTTTAATTATTTTGTTTACATATTTTTGTTTCGCTTTGGGTCTGATCTTCTTATTTCTAATATTATTTTCTTGGAAGCCATGTTATCTACCTGCCATTCTAACTCACTAGATTGTTGGCTGTATAAAAAAGTTTTGCATCAAATGCACACAAACTATTATAAAAATATCTTCTTACTTTTCATTAAAGAATTATTGACTCAAACAACTAAATTTATAAAATATTTTTTATATTCAAAGAAGATTCACAGTTTAAAAGCTTAAAATATCAAAAACCCAAAAAATTACTAAAAAAGGGTTTTTGTGCCACATTTTCGTTTACTTTTGTATTTACCAACACTGGCTACATCTGTCACGTACGAGGTTACGTGAAATTCTATTTTCAACAGGTTCAGACGTTACGGCAACGTGACACCTCCAGTCGGCCAAGCGTTTGCATACATTCTCATATAACAGAAACGATCAGCTGATTCGGCTACATTGACATTTCTACATTTACGTTCGGCTAAGTGGGCCTTAAGTAATTGAAACCGCGAATAAGCTCATGATTATTGTTGTTGTTAACCGCGGCATTTGTATGTCTGATTGGAGCGTGTGTGTATGTATGTATGTACGTATGGCTTGAGTTCATGTTAATTTAAGTGTACGACATTGATGGACATTTCTTGAAACAATTGTTTAAAATCAACGCCTCTTTGTTTCTTACTCTCTTTAAGGTGAACTCAGTGATGACGTAGTTTAACCCATGCAAGGGTTGCCTATTCTATGTATTTAAAAATCATTTAAGGCTGTATTTTTATCTTGTATGATTAATAGCTTTATATTTACTTACTAGTGTAATTGGATCAGTATTCTTGTTAATAACCAAATAAATTTTGAAATTTGGATTTTCGTTGACAAAAAAGCGTTTTGGTAGATTTTTTTTATAATTTTGGTGGGAAAAGAATTTCTTGCGCGGCAACGCTGCTTTTAAATTTTGCCAATAGTTTTACTTTGTGGGAGCTTTAAACAATTTAAAGCAATTTTAAAGGGTTTAAACAATTTTAAAGGGTTTTCTTATTTTTGTAAACGAAATGTCTTAAAAAAATTGTTTGTAAAAGGTATTTAAAATATATTAAGCAGTCTTTACTCGTAATGTTTTATAATTTAAATTTATATGTGAACTTCGATAATGAATTATAAGAGAATGACTTAATTAACTTTATTTGGTCTTATAAAGTATATCAATTACTTCTCTAGTTGACCTGTAAGCCTTAAAAATATAAAAAATAATATAAAATTCCAATGTTTTCTTTTTCTTTTTGTCAGGAAAAACCCTTTTAAAAAACCAGCTGCAATAAACTGCAATGTAGGTCTTTTTCGTCATTGTAATCTTATTGTGGAAGTTACAAGGGCTTGATGTCTGAAACACTATTTTTGAATGCACCCTGAATAAAACGATTTCGCATTTTCTTAATTCCTTGAAAAATAAATTTAAGCAATTTTTTTGCCTGCAAACCTTCAAAATATAAAAAAATAGTTGTAACATTCCAATGTTTTCCTTTGTTTTTTTATTGCATGTACAGGGATTTTTAAAGGGTTTTTCTCCCTTTAAAAAACTACCTGCAATAAACTGCAATGTAGGAAATCTATTTCTGAATATACCCTCAATAAAACATTTTTGTTTTTCCCAATTATTTATAAAAAAAATAAATTTAAACACCCTCAGTCAGTTTTCATGGTTTGATATGAAAATAACTTTTTAAGTAATATCAGTCGTATTGTGTCTTTCAAAGTGAATTGGTGAATTTTAATTTAAAAATAAAGATAATAATAAATAAAACAAACCGTTAATCTCAAAAAGTGAAAAAAATCTAAATCTTATTATATATAGTATACACAAATAAATAATTTTGCCCGAAACTTTGTTAAGTCTAATGTGAGACTTGGCAACCCTGGAGTTCAAAATTAGTTTTGATTGGTCGAAACAAATATATACTATATTTCGATAAAAATCAGGATTTTTTAATTAAATTTAGTTTTATTTTATAAAAAAAAATAATCTTTATTATAAAAACCGTGTATAAAGTGTTTAAAACAGCGGTGGACTTTTTATCAAACAATTGTTTATAAGAAATGCCTCTTTTTTTCTTATGCTCTTTAGTTTAATCGTTCAAGAGACTTTGGCGAGTGCAAATTTTTTCTCAATTAAATGGAAATGCATTTAAAAGATTTTTTTATGATAAACAATGCTTTTGGAAATGTACAATGCCTTTTATGTCACCAAATATTTAAAAGGTATAGAGAAAATGTTATTAAGAGGCATTATGATTTTTTCCAATCTGATATGAATAAATATAATGATGTGTTTCGTGATGTGTTTCGTTTTGCTTGTCACTGTACCCTCAAATTATCTCACTAACACAAGTGTAAAACAATTTTGTCCACCGCACAGTGGCTGAAAATCGTTTTTCATTGGCCAAAATTCTGTAACTTTTGAACCGATCAAAATATTGAAGTAATTTTTTTAATGGATAGATGTTTAGTTCAGCTTGACTCAGTTTTAATTGCATTAAAATTGATTGAGTACTTCTTAAGGACTTCTAGGTCAAAGTTGAACTTTTGATTTTTTTACCTTTTGGAGTGAAAATATGGGTTAATTTTTTTAATTGCATATTAAAAAATTTTATATTTGGAACTTAATAATAATTGTAATTATTTTTTGTGATAATGGAATTTTTTTTAATGTTACACTCAAAAAAATTTTTACACTCAAAAAATGTTTACACTCAAAAAAAAAATAGTAAAATTAACTGGAGATTTTGCTGTTACCACAGAAAAATTTTTTATTTTTTGCTGTCAAAGTAGTTCTATTTATTATTATTTTTTAGATCTTCATTTGTGGAATTTCGTGAAAATTTTCTAGTATTGTGCTCTCTATAAAATCTGTAATCCTTGTTCATTTTTTCCTGAGCCTCCTCTCATAGATCTCCAAGTGGCACCAAATGATATTTAATGATATCTTCTCCATGATAAATTATTTTGTGAACTGTTGCAGACTTATTTCTCCATGGGTAGTTGGTTGTATATATTTTTGCAGTTTCCTTAGCATAATCTCCAAATTGTTTAGAGTCAATTTCTTCATTGCACGCAAGTACTTCTAGGATTATAATAAATCTGAAAATAAGGTTTAAATACAATCCTGTTATTTTAGATGCTGTTTCTGGATCTGAAAAGAATCTTCGTGCGGTATTGCCATCATTTGTATTGCCTGACCCTTGTTTTGGCTGATCTATAATCAATCCAATTTTGCGATATTCATCTTGAAAATGTTCTTAACTATTTGTTGGTTTCATTGTTTCTTATGGATCCTGAAGACCCGAAATCCAAATCATAACTGATTTTTAGTATATGTTCCATGAGTCGTATTCTTGCATGTAGTGGTGATAATCCAAATTCATATGCATCGGTATTATCTAATGATTTTGTCGGAACTTGGTTTAATTGGGTTGATGCTGCTTGGCATATAATGCAGCTGGATACAGCCTTCGTGTTAGCCAAAGCTTGAGCTACTTTTCCATCTATCATTGTAAGGACTAATTGGTAGCTTACTTCAATTTGCTGCCCATCTAACTGTAATTGTAATGGCTGTAGTGTTGCAATTTGGGCCTTGATATCACTAATTTCTTTGTTAATGGCATCACGAGTTTCTTTTTTGAATTCAAATTTGATTGGCCTGCAGTATTTCGTAGAAGATGGTGTCTCATTTTTTCAAATATCCATTGTTTGCGTTGTACTAGTCGAAGGCTCTGAATCTTCCAAAATCTTTTTCAATCGCAATGGTACAATTGATACCGAGTCTGAAATATTTTCACATACAACTTGTTTGTATTGGTTTTGTCCCGAAGAACCATCACATCCCCATTTGCAAAAAAGAATTAGTTTTGTGTTTCCATATTTCTTTAACGCATTTCCTGGTATTGATTGTAGCAAGCGTTCGGCTGTGTGATCAAGTAGAGATTGTAGTTGTACCTCTGCCGAAATTGGTGTGATTGTAATAGTATCCTTTGATGGCAAACAGTCAATTTTAGCAGCAGTTATGTGATGATATGCTGGATAGATATTTGAGCCCTTTTCAATCGCACGCAATCTGAGCTTAATATATTGCTGTTTTGTTAATTTCAAATCCAGAAATAAGGCTAATACCTCCTCATTTGTGTACTGTATTGCAACGCTCGGAGTTGGAATACTTTTAAGAATTCATTTTGTTCTCTCTGGACTAGCTTTAATAACTTTTTAAATGATATCCACTTTTGTTAATTGGTTCTGTGATCGTAATTGATGTAGGAAAGATTCTTTTATATTTGTACAACCAATTGCATCGTTAACATCTTTAAGTTTCCGCCTCTTAGATCTATCGCTGCAGTTGTCCAATGATTTGTGTGGTCTTCCAACCTTATCTTGCTTTGCTGTTTCTGCAGCGACAGTAAGTTGCCCTTCTAACTACTTTTCCCTTTTTATATAAAACTTTTGTTTACTGTAGCTAACTTCTTTGTAGCCTTTTTTTAGTACTTTTACAAAATTAGATAATTGCTTTTGTATTTCGGTGCTACACGAATTTAAGTTTAATTTTATTTTAACGTAAGTAAGAACATCTTCCTGGTTTTTATTTCTAAAATACTCTTCGGCCAGTTGTTTATAACCGAAGCTCTACATATTTTTCTGAATATTTTTATTTGAGTCTGTTATGATTTATCACTTGCAAATATACGTACGTACACGTAAAGGATTAACTTATTGTTATGCAATCCCTTATTGAATCCGTAGTTTTATACATTTTTAGATACATGTTATTCACACATTGATCTTCAATTTCATAGCAGGTAGTACTTAAATTGAACAAAACTGCACTTGTTATCCAGACCTTAATATCAGGTAAAACTAATTAGTATCTCGTCAATATGGGGTTCTTTTTATCTTTAGTGGTTTAATGTCGCGATTATTATTATAAAATTGTTTATGACTTTGGCTGACCCTAACAGTTATATTAGAAAGAGATCATATGTTTACTGTAGATTCTATTGTGATATTTTTATGACTGATTTTTTTGCTGATCAAAACAAAGCCATAAAACCCTTTCGCAGGTATTATATTTAATTATTTTAGTTTTACGTAGTCTAAAGTAAAAAACATAAACCTTTTAGGCAAAAAAGCGAAAATTTAATACACCATTGTATACGAGTAATTATAGGGCTGTTTATATTATCGTAATTTGAATTTTTTTAGAGTAATTTCATTAAAATTAAAAAAGTGTTCTACCGGCGGGTCGTGGCGGGTGCAAAAGTATATATAGGGTTAAAGAAGACACCTTCACCTTTCTTCGGGTGATATACGTTTCTTGTTCCCTTTTGTTCCCTAGAAGTTCTAATCCACTAAAGTTTAAATTTCAGAAAAATATAGTAGTATCATAAATATTTCATAACACCTCTAATATTAAACGCTAGAGCGGTAACCACTTACAACATTATAAAAAAGACCGCAGGCCATTATCGATGATAGCTTGCGAGAAGTAACCATTTATTTTTGACAAAAAACTGATAAAAAAACACCTTTTTCTGAAATAACAAAAACAGTTGAGTTTGACAGCATGCCACGCCCACAATTATCAATAGTTTAACCTAATTTTTTGGCTACCTTAATATGGATATATTAGCTCCAAAATGGCGTAAAAATTCGACTTTTGGCCAATGAAAAACGATTTTCAGTCACTGTGCACCGCTGATTTACATACACAGTATGTACATACGTACATACATACATACATACATACATATGTAAATACGAGTTTTTTTTTGTAAAATTTTAGTAGATTGACAAATTGAGAAAAAAGAAGACTAACTATAATATTTTCTTAATAATTTTTCTAAAACCTAAGAGCCAATAAATTATAAATAGAAAATTGCAAATAAATAAAATGAAAAATAATTATGAAAATATATGAGATGATTGGCCTTTTCAAACTAAAACAAATGACGCATTTTTGTTTAAATAAAACATGTTTATTATAATTAACACTTAAAAAAACTATGTACATATGTATGTATGTATGTACATTTATGTACATATGTATGTGCTTATATACATATGTATATATGTAAGTATGTATGTACATAAGTATATAAAGATTAAATAGCACACACATTAGAGACATTGACAGAATCAATTTTGCTTAGAATGCGACTGAAACAGTTTAAATTAAACTACTTATGTATAAGGTATACGAACTATGCTTCTGTCCCTCTCTATTTTGACTGAGGAAATAAGTTTGGATAAGATATATATATATATATATATATATATACATATATATATATATATATATATATATATATATATATATATATATATATATATATATATATATATATATATATATATATATATATATATATATATATATATATGTATATGTATATGTATGTATGTATATAGAGAGAGTAGGTGAAACAGTTTCAAATTTCTTTACTTCAATCATGTTTACAGAAAACAAACTATAGCTGTCGGTACCAGATTACAATCATACTTTTTTTCTGCATAATCTTAGGATACAACTTGGAAGCAATCGCGTTACACTTGTGATTTTTGTTAAATTTGCTGTCAACCGTCTGCCGATTCTACTTTTTTTAATTACAACAAATTTGATAAATTTCGTTATTACGAATTAATAATTGGTGCAATCTCTTCTATAAAAAATATATATATATATAAAAAATGAATTAGACAGAAATATGCTAAAATGTTGACTGACACGTTTCAACACAAACACGTTCTAACACTTTTAATAGCCAAAAATAAACAAAGTGTAATATTTAAACAATTTAATAAATATTTTATAAATTAACAAAAGAAAAACAAACGTCAAAACTTGTAAACAAAGAAAGTTAATAACTGACTATACGATAAAATGACACGGTAGTGCAAACCTTAAATTTGAACTACGAGTAGTTTAAACAATTTCAGATCATCAAAATTGTTTGTTCGTTTGCTGCAGTCCACAAAAATTTCAACTGAAGCAGACAATGTCAGTCGTTGGCAATATTTTTATATACTATATTTTCACATTATATGAAAATGTGCGTGTCTATTTTTGTTTGTTTATTAAACAATTTTTTTTTACTAATAAAAGATAAACATTCACATAAGATGCAGAGGTATTATGTGATATTTACATATATTCATAGAGTGTAAAAAATATATGTATGTATGCTTTTCTTCAGGGTTAGTTTGTCTGTGTTTTTGATAATTTTTAAATTAGTTTAATTAAGAAAATAACAATACCATATAGCAAAAGTATGTCTGACGAATTCAAAAAGTCAAAAGCTAATGTCATTTCTTTTAATTTACATACATAAGTATGTTTTACTACAGAACATTAATAATTTGGCAAAAAAATATATGTTTACACATATCGAGCCTTTGCTGCAATAGCGTCATAACTCAAAATATGTCATTTTTAAGGTTATATTACGAAATTATTCGCCATGTCGTTTTTTATTTTCTGTAAGTTTCATAAAAATATTTTGTATACTCAGCTCTTGAGAAAAGAACCAAATTTTCTTTTAAATTCAAAACTTTAAACTCAATTTCTGCAAAACAACATTTTTTGAATTATTAAGTTATTGCAGCGAAGGCTCGATATGTGCACATACATATAAATAAATGTCATATCAATTTAGTGCCTTCTCAATGATTCTTGTTCTCCCGAACATTTTACCGCGTGATTAATTTACATGATTTATGCATTTTATATTAAAAAATTTTATATGACTTTTCTAGTTTTTTCACAGTTTTATTTTAATTGATAAACTTAATTTATTTTTTAAGCTTAAGGTCTCTTATTTTTTTTTATTTTTATCGATATTTCAGTACTCATTGAATACCATATTCAGGTTATTTGTTTATTTTATATAAATTGAAAAATACTAACATTTGAAAAATAATAATACAATTTTTTTGTAATATTTGAAATATTAATCACATATTCAGAAAATATTTAAAGTAGTTTATCAAAACACTTAGTAGACAAACGCATATATATTTGTAGATTAAATCGACGCCTCCATTCTATAACGTTCTAAGTGTACTTAG
>OY813000.1:73979221-74121721 GCA_963681545.1 Germaria angustata | reverse complement strand
CTGTGTTTCTTACATCCCACCTAAAGGATCTGATGACATATATGCTGCTCATGTATCTAATATTGTTCATTTGTCGGAAAATATCAGTGAATATGATAAAATGTGTATAATTGGTGACTTTAATTTAAGTGAAGTTATTTGGTCTGTAATACCAAATTCAGGTCTATTTCTTCCTAGTAATTTAAATAAGTCTTTTGAAATTAATTTTATTGATTCTATTTATTGTATTGGCTTAGCTCAGATTAATACAGTATTTAATAGTCTCAATAAACTGCTTGATTTAGTCTTTGTTAGTTCTGATTTAAAATATAGTGTTAATGAATATCATTTCCCAATTTCACCTATTAATATGCATCATAATGCATTAGAAGTAGTAATTGAGTATTCATAAAACGCCAAGAATTTTACAACAAATGATGTTCATTATAACTGCACGGCTTGTGATTATCTTAATTTAAATTCTATTATTGAAAGTGTAAATTGGTCTATTGTGTTAGATAAACCTATTGTTTCCATTTGCTATGATAATTTCTTAAGTAATATTTTAAGTATTTTTCGTGAAAATATTCCATTATAAATTACCTTGGTACACCAAAGGGTTAAAAAAGTTGAAAAATCTTAAAAACAAGTTCTATAAACAATTTAGAGCATCCATTAGTGAATCGGACAAACGAAATTATCTTTACTATGAACGAGAATTTAATTTTTTAAATAAGTTTCTTTACAATCAATATATTTTGCGTATAAATAATTCCATTAAATTTAATCCTAAATGTTTTTGGACTTACGTAAACTCCAAAAGAAATAAATCATCAATTCCGGTTACAATGCAATATGATGACGTGCGTTCTGATACAGTGAAGGATTCTCTTGATTTATTTGCAAAATTTTTTCAAAGCAATTTTAGCAGTGATCATAATCATACGGATTTTAATCTTGATAATGTTTTAACATTCTTTGACTTTGGTTCATTTCAGATCTCGGAAGAAGATGTTCGCACTGGAATTTTTAAACTCTCGAACTCATATAAGTGTGATATAGATGGTATTTCTGTGTTTCTGTTAAGAAAACTTGTTTTTTCCTTATCACTACCATTACAAATTATTTTTAATCTTTCACTAAAGGAAGGTTTCTTTATTCAAAAATGGAAGTCTACTTCAATTGTTCCAGTTCTGAAAACTGGGAATAGAAACTTAGTTACAAACTACAGACCAATTGCTAAATTAACAAATATTGCTAAAGTTTTTGAGCATATCGTGTATGACAAAATATTTTTTAATTTGAAAAGATATTTTACTCCATCCCAGCATGGTTTTATTCCTGGTAGATCTACTACTACTAATTTAGCAGTTTTTACAGAATTTTGTACATCTCACTTTGAAAGTGGTGCTCAAATTGACTCTATTTACACTGATTTTGCTGAAGCCTTTGACCGCGTTCCACATGATTTGCTACTACTAAAATTATCGAAAATTGGTTTCCACTCTCAAATGCTTAGATGGTTCCGGCATTATCTAATTAATAGACATTTCGTTGTCACCATTAATAGTGATCTGATCCTTTTATTCCTACTTTAACATTTCTATTAATGATATCTTCCACTGTTTCCACTACTCTAAATGTCTTCTGTATGCCGCTGACTTAAAGATTTTTAAGCCTATTTTCTGTATTCGTGATTCTCAGGAATTACAGGAAGATGTTAGTAGAGTTGTAGTCTGGTCTGAATTAAATGGCCTTCCTTTTAATATTAAAAAATGTAGACATATGACTTTTTATAGATGCCGCCATACTTTAAATACTTCTTATCTAATGAACAATCAAAGTATACAAATTGTTAATGAGATCCTTGACCTTGGTGTTGTTTTTGATAATAAATTATCTTTTGTTAATCACCTAAGTTATATAATTCCGAGAGCTTATTCTCTTCTAAGCTTTCTTAAGCGGAATACTATGAATTTTGATTTTTATACTAAAAAAATTATTTTCTCATCGTTTGTACGATCTTTATTGGAATATGCTTCCTTTATTTGAAGCCCTAATGCTAAGATACACATATATCGCCTGGAAAAAGTTCAAATTAAGTTTCTAAAATTTGTGTTTTCTTCCTTGTATTTTTCAACTCCTTTAACTTCTTATGAGCATAGATGTATATGGATCTCAATGAAATCCTTAGAAGTCCGCAGAAAAATCTCTGCTCTGTTATTCCTTCATGGAATTGTCAATAGTAATATTGATCGTACTGAGTTACTTGCTAATATAAAAATATCCGTTCCTCAGAGATCTCTTAGGAAATATTACTTTTTTCATATTGAATTTCATAGAACCGATTATGCAATTAATGAGCCAATTAATAAATTACTGAAATTATTTAACAGCTATTGTGAATACTTAGATATATCGCTGCCAAATAGTATCTTTAAATCGCAATTAAATAACTTATTTTAGTTGTACATTTACTTTAAGTTGCTAGTCAGTAAGGATTATTATTGTATCCATTGACTTAAATAAATAAATAAATAAATAAATATATATATATATATATATATATATATATATATATATATATATATATATATATATACATATATACATATATATATATATATATATATATATATATATATATATATATATATATATATATATATATATATATATATCTTGATTGTATTTTCTGACATTTTATCATGTCTTTTTTAAATTAGTGGCCAAACATAAAATAAGATATTTAAACACATACATACATAATATTTTAATAATACTTTTCAGCTCTTATAAAAAAGGTTTATATGTATATTTAATTTATGTTTATGTATAAAATTCAATCTTTTCTCCTCCGATATTTTCCGACTTATTTTTAGAAAAGTGCTGTAAAAAATAAACACACATACCACACACCAGATATTATATAATTTTTTATTTTTTATTTATTTATTTTTTTATTAAAAGCAAAAACCATTTGAATTAATTTTGTCTCATTTTATTTGGTTCTATTTGAATTTGTTGGCAATAGTCTCTTCAATGCGAATGTTAAGAATTTTCTAAGCAAAATAGAATTTTCACTTGACATTCATTTTTATATTATATATGCATTTTTTTGGTTAAATTTAAAAATCATAGAACAAATTATTTAAATATTAAAATATTTTGAAAAACTACATTTTTAATGTGAAATAAATTTTATTTTAAGTAATGAAAACTAACTTCTTTCAACCAGATATATTCCATAAACCGAATATGATTTGCTAAATTTGAGCACAGATCTATTAATTACATATGTATTTAAACACATTTCAACTAGAATCTAGAAAATACTTCTGTTAAAATAAAATTCTTAAATAAATTACATTAAAATACATTCTTACGGCCTTATGCAAAAAAAACTTAAAACAGGTTGGTAAACCAATGTTAAGCAAAATTTCTTAAAGCATCATGCAAAAACGCTTGTTAGCTTAAGGCCCGTTTAGCCGAACGTTCACGTACTTTTATTGATATATGTAAATTAAATAATATACGGGCCACATGGCATATAATAAATGAACTATTAGGTAAAAAATCACTTGATATAGACAATATAATAGAAAAGAACTTTAAAAATATGAGCATAAATGAAATATGTAACAACTTCGCCCTGAATTTTAAACAAAACGTCAATAAAATCGTACATAAAAACTATAAATGAATCTCCTGCTAGAATACTAAATTCCTTTCATATGAGGAATACATTTAACGAAGAAATATACAATATTATCAACACGTTAAATATCAAAAAAAGTCCTGGGTTTGATGGAATACGGCCAGCTGATCTAAAAAATAACTCCGAAATCATGACACCTGTTGTAACACACCTAGTTAACCTTATCTTAAACACAGCAATAATTCCTGATAAATTTAAAATATCATTTGTTCGCCCAATATATAAGAATAGTATAAAATCTGAGTACAACAATTATAGACCAATATCAATATTGCCGGCGGTGGAAAATAGGAAATAATAAGCAGAAGACTGAGAGACTACATAAAAAAGTATAAAATAATAAACGATAGCCAATACGGATTCCAAAAGGGAAAAAGCATTAACCAGTTACTGGGCAATTTTGCTAACTACATCAATGAACAGTTAAGCAAAAGCTGTCACTGTTTAACACTGTTCATTGATTTTAGCAAAGCGTTCGATACTTTATCCCATGAAAAAAATTTAGTTATGTTAGAACGGATCGGTATAAGGGGAAACTGCTTGAACATTTTCAAAAACTACCTGTCATTAAGAAAATTTCAAGTGAAAGTTGCCGATAACCTCAGCAGCGAAACCCACATAGACTACGTTGTACCGCAAGCATCTAAGTTAGGTCCTATATTGTACATACTATACTCCAATGATTTAATTAATGCTTTGAAAACGTGTAATATATATGCATATGCAGATGATACTGCCATCGTTGTATCACATAAAAACTTAGGCGACGCAATAACAATAATGCAAGGTCAGTTAGACACTACTACTCGATGGTGTCAAGATAATGGACTAATTATTAATGCAGATAAAACGAAATTAATGCACATAAAACCGCCACACTTCCGATATACAGACATAAAACTGACATTTCATAGTAACGACTGCCTCCACAATAACAAAAGTAATGACTTTAATTATGATAATGATCAGTGCTCCACAAAAATTGAAATAGTTAATACAAATAAATATCTTGGAATATATGTCGATCAAAATTTTAAATGGAAAACACATGTTTAAGAAGTCCGCAAAAAACTCCGAAATGCCTCCTTCATGCTACATCACCTCAGCTACTGCTCCAACAATAGCGTCTTAAGACGAGTATATTTCTCCATGGCGGAATCCCATATGCGACACGGAATAACAGCATGGGGAAAAAGATTTTACGTCAGTACCTAACCGAAGGCCTTACCTGACGGTGCTCTTCGCACTGGGTGAATAAAGCCGTTCACCACCGTCCTGTCGCACCTCCCAGAGGCACATGCTGGGTGAGACAACAACATGTGCCCCTATTAGGGACGACTTGGTAGCAAATTCTGTACAGGCTGCAGACCCATGTACAGACACTTTGCTGAAGTGTTGGAGCTATCTAACCTCCTACTACCCCAATGGCCCGGCAGCAAAATAGTGCCCCCATCTTACCTGAGGCTTCGCCAACCGCAAAACATCAGGGTAGCTTTGTCGAATAGCAACAACACCTAGAGATATATGGCCTAAAGAGAGCATCTACAATCAGTCACTAGCACCCCTTGCAGACACACTCATCTGACCCATAACTCTTCCCGCGTATCTTTGGGTTTTATACACAGCCACCACGTGATCCCCGAAGGGTCCTCACCAATAACCAGTCTAGGACACGTCCTAGGGGCTACTGGTTCCCGTGGCACCAGATGGGACTCTGGTCTTCGATTTTAGGTCTCATGCAAACCTGAGATATCGGTAGCACCTCTACCCAGACAAGCATAGGCAGAGCTACTTCCTTAAATATCTTATATGCACGCCCGTTAACCTGTTATTTCAGTGATTGGGTAGTAACATATTAAATTCAAGGGGTAATTGGCCAAAGGTCAAGGTCTGGAAAGACCATATTACCCACTTACCGGACGAGCGAGCGAACCCACTTTCACCTTTAATTTACTTGCATGCGCGCCCGTTGCCCTGTTGATTCAGGGATTGGGTAGCAACATACAAGTTTTTAGGGGTTATCAGCAAAAAGGCCTAGGTCCGGAAACCTGATAACCCTATACCCCAGGAAGCACAACACCAAGCCACCAAGACAAGATGTATTAACAGTGCCCCCCGGGGGGAACAGCATGGGGCAATTCAATATATTGCAATAAGCTTCAACAAACGCAGAATCAAATATTAAAAATATTAAATCCACAGAGAAATAACAGCAGAATACCGCCAATAAATATGAACAATATCACACTCCATCGACATAACAATATAAGTAGCTTCAGATTGCCTAATGTTGAATATAACAAGTATATACAAAACCACATTAACTATTGAGTTCTATAATGATACCAGATTTCTATGACGAATTGACCACCAACACTTGACTAGAAGAAACATAGAAGGGAGATATAAGGTTGCATTTGCGAATAACGAGTACGGAAAAAATACGTTAGCAGTAATACTACCAAATATATACAACAGCATGCCTATTGATGTCATTAATAAAGCCAACAACAGACAATTTAGAAGGAAGACTCTTAAAACTCATTTCTTGCACCTACAATAAAATCACAGGAAAGCATTTTTATTTCTTTTCATTTCATTTTCATTTTATTTTCATTTTATTTTCATTTTATGTATTTTTATTTTATTTTAATTTTATTTTCATTTTATATTTTTTTCATTTTAATTTTCTTTTAATTTTCTTTTCATTTATTTTCATTTATTATTTTATTTTACTTTTTGCAAAAACTCACTACTTAAAAAAAATTTAATACACTGTTGAAATTTCTTATGTTTTGTACTAATATTAACCTGCAGACAAGCCATCAAGGCTTAGCAAGGTTTTCGTTAGCATATAAAATGTACGATATTTCATATAAATTAATAAATAAATAAATAAAAAATAAATAAAAAACAAATAATTAAGGATCTAATACAACTTTAATAAAATTTTCGAATTTTCAAAGTCTAAAAATGTAATGTTGAGATAATAATGTGCATCAAGAGACTTAAAAAAAACAAGTAAATACCATTGAATGCAAATAAAATCTTAGATTGAATTATAAATCCAATTATATATAACAGTTAATTATTTTGAATATAAAAGTTAATATACGCGTATAAATATACATATTTGTTATTTTGCCACTTGCATACTACATATTATGCATACGTATATTGCAAATTTGCTAGTCAAAAGTTTTGTTACGTATACATTGTGAAGTAAGTACAAATTTATATACATATAATAAATATATGTATGGACCTGCAGTTGTACGTTTATTCTTAAAGTTTTAATTTTTACACGAACTTTTCAAAATAATAACTTTTTTCTTTCAAAAAGTACTTAGTATAGTTTTGGTACGTTTTATGCATAAGCATGAATTATACGAAATTTTTCAAATACCATCTCTATTATGAACAGCTGACTGTATATTTATTGAAAAATTGAAATTCTTTTCATTAAATATATTTACCAAACTTAAAAAGCAAACATCAACAAATAAGTCTTCGAACTCCATTGAAAATTTTCTTTATTTGATTTTTTATAATAAACAGGAATATTAATTTGATTTTTTTAGAAAAAAAAAAATTACACAAAGTAGCGTTGTACAACGTTTTGTTTTGTTGACATTCGACACGTTTTGAAAGATTCATTAACCGCATAAACGTCCGTACGTTAAAGTACGGTACGTTTTTCTAACATCAACGTTCGGCTAACTGGGCCTTTAACGAACCGATGTTAATATCAAATAATTTAAAGAAGCTACTCACCTACTTTAAAGCAATGTTAAAATATTTTATGAAAAATATAAAAATAAAATATAATGTAAATATACAAAACTTTATAGTGATGTAAATACAATCAACCCAAGTAAACAAAGCTCTTCAAGTAATCGGTTTAAAACCTTTACAAAAAATAGGCGTATTTATTACTTTACATTGCGATAAATCTATTTAGTTTATGGTTTTTATGTACTATAAATATTAATTTACATCTTAAGTAACGAAAAACGACAATTTATATTAAAACTATGAAAAAGATTATCAATATATCCGACTATCCGGATGAATTATACTCGTTTTTTTTTGCATCGTTAACTATAAAGGGACAAGAGAGAATGATGGCGTTGCCAGTATCAACATGTAAAATTCTGAACACCGTTTAGGTAGCGCTTAGGTAGCCGCAAAAGTGAAAAAAGTGACGGGCTACCTAAACGGTGTTCAGAATTATTCCCAGGAAGTTTATATGTTGTAGAAATTTGTTTATTGAGGTCTTAGGTAAATTTTTGTAGTTGATTGTTTCCTTGAATTTTGAACGGTTTGCTACCTATGGACCTGAACAAGAGAAAAAGGTAAAAAAAATCTAATTTTTTAAAGTTTTTTGCGATTTTTATCTGGAAGGTGAAGTTTTTTTGATTTTATATGTTCGCAGGTTTTGTTCTTTATGACAAGAGCTACAAGTTTGCCTCAGAGAGTAAATTCGAAATTCGGAACGGTTTGCAAGATATGAGCCCGAGAAAATGATCACTTTTTTGCGAAAATGATACCGAGGCCCCAAATCTTTGGCGCCCCATAAAAAAAGTGCATTTTTTGGGAAAAATTGGGAGACACGGGTCTTTTTTTTAGTCTTTTATCACGTAGTGGTGTCTGTATATGGTTATTTTTTTCGTGTTGCACTTTGTAAACTTAATTTATTTTTTAAACTTAAGGTCTCTAAATTTTTTTAATTTTTATCGGTATTTCGGTACTCATTGAGTATCATATTCAGGATATTTGTTTATTTTATATAAATTGAAAAATATTAACATTTGAAAAATAATCCGAAATTTTAGATTTTATCATATGTAATTCTACAATGTTAAAATAACATAAATTATGATTTAAAGTTAAATTAACATACATGCACGTGTTTTGTTGCATACATGAGTTTGTAATGTTGTTATTTCGACGCCTCCATTCTATAACATTCTAAGTCGAAAATGTGAGTTTTGAGTTACGAGCTCTCAAAGTTTTGACGCGATATCTCACAAACTATATAAGATACGCCACTTGTTCTTTCACTGTTTTTAGTAGAATTTGAGTAGAATTTTTATAGTATTTTCTGAATTTACAAATTTTAATTTGGTCATAGCTAAAAATGATATAAAATGTTTTAGCACGGTGAAAACATTGGCTATTGGTTGTCTAAGTGTACTTAGCATGTTTTTGATAGGTCTATTGTTTTTAAGTTAATCACCTAAGTATACATACATATAATATTTTAGTTTGGACACAAATTTTAGAACGTTAAGAAATGTCCCTTCCATAACATACTAAGTCAACTTAGTTTTCAAGTCAATTTAAAATTGTCCAAGCAAAAGTATTCTAAGTGTACTTACTACATTTTAGAATGAAAAATTTTTACGACTATGTGTGTAGTCTATGTATATTTATGCCTATAACTTTGGAACGGATCGGCCCATCTTAACCAAATTTTGACAGTATTTAAATTAGAGAACCTAGGATTCAAAAATTCAAGAACATTAAAAACGTTCTAAGTACACTTAGAACGTTATAGAAAGGAGGCGTCGATATTGTAATTATATTCGACCCTTTTACATTTACTGGAATGAGTGCTTTTTGTAGTGTCAGGTCCTTTTAATATATCAAATCCGGTTATTCATTTAGTGGTTTCAAGACTGGCTGTCTGGCAAGGCAGCCAGTGTCATCTCTCATCTAGAACGTCATTTGTTTGGTAAAAGGTTTGCTATTTGCGAATATGAATTTTTTAACATAAAAACAAAAAAAGCGCTTAAAAGTAGTTAAAGCTTACTACAAAAGTGGCGGAACTTTTCGAGCATTACGGGCTGATTATGGCCATAATCGACGTACTGTGCACGGAATTGGCAAGATTATGAATAATTTGAAGAGACTGGAAGCGTTACAGGTGTGGTCCTGCCTGTGCATCTTTGCAATCTGCGCACTGCCGAAAAAATCACTTCTGTTAAGGAAAGTGCGGCGGATAGTCCGAATTTGTCGATTACACGTAATTCTCTGCAATTGGTCCTATACGGCTCATTATGTAGTATTTTACATTTGGATTTGTACCTCCAACCATAAAGTCCAACTCATGGAACTATTAAAGCCGGCTGACCGTTCGCAACGCAATAGATATGCTGCTTGTATGCTGGAGCAACACGCTTTCAACGCTGACTTTTCGAACCCAAGTTTCTTCAGTGATGAATCCCAAGAAGTAATGACAACGTCCAAGCTTCATAATAAAATGAAAGTTTCATCGAAATCATAGCGCTATTTGTGTTTTTAAAAGTAAATTAAAATAAATAAATTTCAAAATTAAAGAGAATTGGTAGTAAAATAAACACTTATTTGATTATCCAATTACTCCGAAATTGTTGCAGCGAACAATTTGCAAAAACATTTAATTGGTAACATTTAACTTGTTATTTTGTGCTATCAAATTCAATGTTTTTGTAAAAATTTTACTAATTTTAATTGGCCTTATCTAACAATTTATTAACGAAACCATACAATTTTCATTAGCATTTTCAACAAATTTTTTTATCTACAGCCCGTGATTTAAATTTTTCTTGGAGCAATTTATTGCTTAGTCTATTTTTTTATTTACGAATTAGAAGCATTAGAAAAAGCTTTTATCATTAATAATCTTAATTTCTAGACCCTAGATACAAACAATAATAAAGCAAAAAATACCATGAAAAACATTTTTTTATTTTTCATCTCAAAACTTAATGAATAACGCCGTTTGCTTTTCAGATAAGAATTTAGAATTATGAAATGAAAAAAGATTTGCATAAAAAGCAAAATTACTTTTAAAAAGAATACATATGTATGTACATATGTATATGTATATATATATATATATATATATATATATATATATATATATATATATATATATATATATATATATATATATATATATATATATATATATATATATATATGTATGTATATTTACATATATATATTCATATACATACACTAACACCAGATTGCTACTTAAATAATATTTATTTGCATAATTTTCAACTGTGATAGAGTTGCCAATTAGCTAACAAAAATTCGAAGTGGGGAAAAGATAAATAAGACTAAAATATTTTTAGAAGACTATAGTCGCAGAGTACGTTGTCTCCAACAGTTTATAAAAGTTTGTTGCGCTGGTAAGGGATGTCGAAATTAAAAAAAAATTGAGTAGCTGCTTTTATGATCGAAATATTCAAACAATTTGGCAAATTTTTGCAAAATATTCAAAATTTCTTTAGCTCTTTTGAAAATTTTTATTTATTTGTTGTAAGGACACCCACATAACCTCTATTTAAAATATTAACTATTTGCTGCATATGTGAAGCAAATATGGATGTAATTCTAAAATTGCACTTTAAATTTTGTGGTAAATTTTGTTTCTTTCAGTGAAAGGAAATGCTCTACTCTCATGTCCTTAATTTCAAAGTATAAACGTTAGCTGCATTTATGGCCAGAAGACTATGGACAAGAGCATCCTTAAACTGTGGTAAATTGCGTATCATTCGATACAAGGACAGATCTTAATTTCAAGTAATTCTAATTTTCCGGAAAGAAATCCACCACTACTTCAGCTCAAAAAGTTATTTGCAACTTATTGTTGCAGTTTACGCTGATCTCTGGTCTTAGAGCAGTGCTGCTCGATGCTAAATCGTCCATTAACCAACTCTCTTATTACACTGTACCATACTGTTGAATTTCTATTGTGTTGAAAGGTTGTTAATGTAACTTCAATCCCAGAAAAGGAGGGCTTCGGAACACCGAAAATTACCGCTCAATGACAATTTTTTCGTTTCTTTCCAAAATTATGAAAATTATGGTTAACTATCATCTTATGAGATATCTAGAGTCTAACAGTTTATTTAATGTCTCCATGGGTGCCGCTTTACCGCTGACCTTATAGCATTCTTCTCGGAGAAATAGTGCAGTCTCTAGATATTCCCAAGGAATTTGACTGGGACTGGCATGGAACAGATTCTTTGCAAAATTTATTGCTTTAAGTGTCGGTAATGACTTCTCCCGATTTATATCAAACTTTCTCAGAGATCGCACTATACGAGTTGTAATAGATGGAATCTCAGCAAGAGAATTCTAGATAACTTTATGGGTTATTATTTTTCGTAATGACTTTCTATGTGATTTTTTCAAGCCTATCTACTTTTTGCAGACGACAGCAGCATTAGCCATTCCAATTAATTTTACCCTAGACCAGGGTTGTTGGAGATGTAGATAAACTAATTGAAATCAGTGTGATGTTCGATGGGTGGTACATTTCTTCGTCGGTAAAAATGAATTTAAGTGCCTTGGTGTTTTAAGATGCTGTAAGATATATTTCTCTAAGATATATTTCTTCTGATCACCTTAATATTTATACCATCTATATCCGCCTATATTTATACCAACAAACTTTCAAAACACATCTTACTATTATGGCGTTAGCGTCCTACTCAGCCCGAATGCATTCCAATCGCTGATCAAATTGAAGCCTATTGACGAAAGAATTATGAGTGCAATCTTCCGTACTAAGGTATGGAATACCACCATAATCCAATGCTATACTCCTACGGAAACTTCACCACGTATAGATAAAGAACAATTTCACAGCAAAGTAAATCACACACTTAAGAACGTACCAGTAGGGAATATTAAAATATTGCTGTTAGTTATGAACGCCAAAGCAGGCGACAATAACTCTGAACTAAGAGTAATCATGGGAAAACACGGCAAAGGTGCTATGAATGCAAATGGTGAACTGTTTACAGTAATGTGCACTTCCAACAACCTCGTCATCGGTGGTACCCTCTTCCGCCACAAACGGACCTGGTTTCTCCAGGCGCACGCACCGAAAATCAAATCGACCACATTTTCATAAACAAGACGTAAAGGTGCAACTTACTAGATGTGCGAAACAGGCGCAGTGTAGATATTGCCTCCGACAACCACCTTCTGATAGCCGAAAAACGTTTAAAAATGACACGCACTGACAACAGAAACACTCATATATATATATGTATATCCCCACGCTTAAATGTTCAAAAATCCAAATGTTACAAGCACAAAACCTGATAATAATATTAATACGAAGTGGACTGCCTTAAAGAATGCTTTTCTGGACGCTGGTTGCGATGTACTTGTAAACAGACATAAAAATAATGGATAACAGGCGCAATGTGGGAGATCATCGATGAGCGACGGAGTAAAAAAGCTGATGTTAATAGAGCGAAAATACGTGCCTCAAAAGAACTAGCATAAACCACATATCAAGTTCTAAACATGTAGGTCAGCGAATCGAATGTGCAGACACGACAAGCGATCCAAGATTAACTATATCGCAGCAGAAGCAGAAACTGCTGCTTCATATTCCAACACAAAATTACTGTATGAATTCACCAATCGGCTGTCGGCATGGCGGAACAACGTCAATGTTCCCATAAATGCGATAGATGGTAAACTGCAGAGTAAAAGAACTTTCACGCTGGTATGAACCATTTGTCGAGCTTCTCAATGTCTGCAGTGTGACTTCCGTCAACTGGACTGAATTTCAACCACGTATGGCGACTCCTAAAGTAACGCGTATCAGCACCCAATGTCCCAGCGTACCCGAGATTGAAACAGCTATTCAGAACATGAAAAGGGACAAAGCGGCTGGAATTGACAACTTACATGTGAAACTTTTTAAAGTGAGCTTTAAAATATCTACACGAGTTTTACACGAGCTATTCCAGGAAATCTGGGAAACCGAAGCATTAAACGACTGCAATATTTGGAGAGGATTCATGATTCTGTGCAAGTGAATTAAAATCTTTAGCAAAATCACACTTAATCGCATTAAAGAGAAAATGGTGATATGCTTCGACGCAACCAAGCGGGACTTCACATCTGGATTTCGCAGTAGAAATTGATAATATTGCTACTTTAAGAATAATCATGGAACAAATAAACGACATGCAGGAATCGCTCTACCAATCCAAGAGGCTTTTTATTTAATTAATCAAAAAGCATAAGGGAAGCGATAGGAAACAATGGCGTTCCTGACAATGTATTCAGACTTATCAAGGCTCAGTAAAACATGGCAACAAACCGTCCCCTCTCATATATATATATGTTAAGTCTGCAGTCAGGTAAGGATGTGCTTTATCACCATTACTGTTCATCATAGTCATCGTGGAGTATTGTAGCACCAACTACGCATGGAACACATGAACGACTAGTATAAGTAGACGACGTTGTCTAAATATCTAAACGTCAATCTGATGTTTACAGTAAATTAAAAGACATCGATACTATATCGAGTGAATATGGCCTTAAGATCAATGACTATAAAACCAAGTCGCTTAATATAAATATAGTATACACAGAACCACTGTGCTTCCAGCACATCGAATCTGTCTCAGACTTCACCTACCTAGGCAGCCGGACGGAGGTTAGGTTAGGTTAGGTTGATTGGAGGGGTATGTCAGCCCATGTCATACGACATACACCTAAGCCAGTGAAGGCTTGTTGTGCGCTCCTTTGAGTTTAACCATAACATATTGACCCAAAGGTCTAGAGAAACTCCGTGTCACTCACAAAGTTCCTTAATTTCCGTAATCGGCTTATGTGGTAAGATGTCACCCCCAAGATATCGGGATCTTATTTGTGAGAAGGCAAGGCATTGGCACAAATAGTGTTCCAATGTTTCGCTCTCCTCCCCACATGCTCTACATTCATCTCCTCCCGCTATTCCGACGCGTTTAAGATGTGCCAGTAGTTGAGAGTGCCCTGTGACAACTCCCATTATTCTACTTAGTTCGAGCTTACTAAGTTTTAGCAGCTCCCTCGTTCTTCTCTCGTCTGGATCTCCCCATAGAATTTTTGTATTGATTCCTATGGTTCCGTTATTCTAGAGAGTTGAATGGGCCCTATGTGCCGAAGTCCTTAGCTCGGATTTAACTGCGTCGAAAGGTTTCGCGCATTCCAAGCTTATATTACCTAACTCTATTGCCCTAGAAGCAAGTGAGTTTGCCCTCTCATTTCCAGTTATACCCGCGTGCCCTGGCACCCATATTATGCGCACTTCAGCATGTGTCGAGTAACTGTTAATAGCGTTTTTGCAATCCCAAACTGTACGTGATTTAGTGCTCTAATGGCCATCTGACTATCTGTGAATATATTCACAAGTCCTGATCTCCCCATTACTTTCAGTTCCCTGATACACTCCGTTATCGCCCGAACTTCCGCCTGCAAAACTGTGCAATAGTCCGGCAGGCAGAAAAACAGTTCTGTGGTGTTTTCTATATAAACACCAAGTCCCATTTTCCCTCTCGACCTTGATCCATCCGTGTAACAATGAAGCCCCATGGGGATCTGGTTCCAAGGATCGGTCAACCAGGAATGGATCTCGTGGATCAATGTTCCGCAGTTGGCCTCTAGTCTAGTCTCCGATATGCCGTCATTTGCGACATTTTCCGGTATGGGCTCTCCTATGGCCGTAAAGATTCGTTGATGATGCGCTTCGTGTTCCTGATCGATCCACTCACCCATCACCTTTAGTCGTTTTGCTGTAAGAGCCGCTTCGTATTTTATACGAATTTCGATTGGCTGGATAGATAATAATGTTTCCATAGCCCCTGTTGATGTCGTTCGAAAGGCCCCACTTATACCAAGACAGCAGGTTATCTGAACTTTCTGTATTGTTTTGATGTTGCATTTATATTCCATCGACGTCCACCACACTATAGAAGCATAGGTCATAATCGGCCTGATAATGCTACTATAAAGCCAGTGTGTCATCTCTGGATTCAGCCCCCATCTTGTGCCTATGGCCCGTTTACAGATTGACCAACATATATGAGCCTTTTTGACTCTTTCGTTTATGTGGTCTTTCCATTTTAATTTCCGATCAAGAATGACTCCTAGATACTTCAACCTGTCGGAAATATTTATTGTCCTTTCAAGAAAGCGCGGCTCATCATATGGAGCTATTTTCGTCTTTCTTGTAAATAGACTAATTTCAGTTTTTTCTGGGTCAACGTTCAACCCTCTTGGTTGAGCCCAGTTGTGTGCCAGGGTTAATGCCTCCTCGGCCTTCCTGCACAAATGATTTGGATCCCTTCCATTCAGAAGTATCATGACGTCATCTGCATAGCAGACTGTCTCGAATCCCTCATCGGTCAGAGTCCTAATAAGGGTATATATTGTTGTGGTCCATAGAAGGGGTGATAAAATCCCCCCTTGTGGAGTTCCACATTGCACCCTTTTTCTTATACTTACATTGTGCGCCTCACAATTAATCCATCTGTTCCTTAGCATACTGCCAATCCAGTCGCGTATCGCCCGGTTGACATTAAACTGGTCCAAAGAATGGATAAGTGTGTCGGTATGCACGTTGTTGAAAGCCCCCTCAATGTCAATGCAAACCGCTAGAGTGTACATCTTTTCATTAAGAGACCTTTCTATAAAGTACACCACATTATGCAATGCAGTGTCCACTGATCTACCTTTGACGTATGCGTGTTGCTTGAACCTCAGCATATGACCTGCGATCCTGCCTTTAGCCATGTCGTCGATTATCCTCTCCATGGTTTTCAGCAAGAAGGAAGTTAGGCTTATTGGTCTATAAGCCTTTGGTGAAGAATAATTTGGCTTGCCAGGTTTGGGGATAAACACTACCCTCGCTTCCTGCCAGCCTACTGGAATATATGCGTGTGTTAGACGGAGGTACGCGTGTTGATATACCAAACAGAATTAAGAATGCTAAAACTGCTTTTGCTGGCATATATAAGACTTGGCGAAGTAATCAAATCAGCACCAAAACGATAACACGTTATCTCTGTATTATTTTATGGAAACTTGGCTCACGTCTGTTGAGACAAACAACAAACCTTTGTCAACAGATCCCTGCATTATATTATCCGCATATGGTGACTACACAACTGGGTATCAAAGAGTTATACCGTAGAAGCAATATAACACCAGCCAATGATATATGTAGAGAAGCCTTCGACTGAAATCTTCAAGAAACGCGAAGAAGAAGAGACAGACCACGAGATAGCTGGAGACGGAGTCTTGGAGAAGAGATAAACCTACATACAGGGAAGCTATCATGGAATAAAATAAAACTCTTAAGTTCAAATAGAAATGAATGCACGATTTGGCGTATAAGCAATAAATAATAATAATATATGACCGAAAATTTAATACATTTCTCATGCGTGGGTTGGGTGCTTCAAAGTACATGTACAGGAGAGGGAGGAGGAGCTCATCGGTTACGGTAGTGTATCCAAATCTCTTGACTTAATGTAGAATGGACCCAACATGGGATGTCCCTCTATTCTCAGTCTCATAACATATTTTCTTAGTACAGGTCTGGTCCATTAAAAAAAGTGGTGAAGTTGTTCCCTTTACTAACTGCTACCTAAAGTACATTAAGTAAAAAATTTTCACTAATACATACGTTTGTTACTATCACAAACCGAATTCTGATTGAATGAGACATAAAAATATACTTTTGTAATTATTCTTCCATACGACAATATAATTCCAAAACTGTGCAATACCAACTGGGATGTATAAGATTAAATTTCCATCTATTAAAGTTGGGAATAGACTCATTTTATCTGTTCTAATATTTCTGATCCTCGTCCACAAAGTTTGAATATATAATTTTGAATTCGGAGAACTAAGAAAATTTTTACATCTCAGTCGTTTAGAATTTCTATTTTAACTAATACAATCGCTTTTTTAAAATTTATTTCATTAGTCTGACTTCTGTATCTTATAAAAATATTCCAGGCTCCATGTTTACTCTTAATCAGCTTTTGCTATTAATTATTTTTACCTGAGCAGATTCTTTATTGATTTCAATTGGTGTAGGGAATCCTCCCATGAATAACGGAGTTTCCACTGAGAAAGCAGACCAATCTGTTTTATCCTTCATTACTCTTGGATGCGCTTATAAGTCACTTTTATTAAGTCAATAATAATTACGTATTAAAGTTGAACTATGATCTACAACTTTGGCAGGGGTTTAGTCTTTACTAGCCAATGAGATGTCTACTGATGTTTATGCGTTCTTCGTTTCGAAAAGCTTGGATGAACTGTAATTTAAGACTATCAAACCCAAGTTATGGGTGAATCCCTCCCAAATAATATCACTTTGTTATGCAGTTTGTGATCCCGAATTAAAATCACCAACAACTACTCCCTGACCATAACTTACTATTTTGGAAGCTCTTTTTTACTGGGTAGACTAGGTTCAATAGGCAGCATTCGCTCACTTGGCTCCATGATTTGACGGTTATCGTTTGGAATAGTAGCTCTCCTGTTATGCTGATTTATGTAGACCATATATTGGATTTATAAATTTTTCTTAGTGCTACTCCATGAATTTCCTCCATTTGTTTTTCAGCTCCGTACGTGATGGGATCGAACTAGCAATCGTCTCTTGAGACATTCTATATAATCAATTAAACTAAGTATTTATTTTAAATAAAATGATGAATTGAAGATTGAATATTGTCTGAAACGAGACAAAATCCAGTACTTTTTGAAATTTTTTTTCCTAATTCTAGGAAAATTTTACTAAAGTAGGGGAAAGTATTTGTATTTGGAACGATTTTCCGTCATCCCACGTCAAATTTGGTTGACGGAAAATCGTTCCAAATTCAAACAAACCCCGTCGGAAGAATATCACAAAAATCGAAAGTATTTGTGTGAAGATAAATCTCGATATTTATAACTTATAACACGAACCAGTTGTCATCACAGAGCTCTGTTAAGCCGATAACTTACGACTGTCAAACACGACAAATCTAGGAGTAAAGATTCCAAGTGGAATTACGGTTACATTTTTTGACACAGTGGACAAAAAATATGCCACGCCTACTGCCTGTTCCATATATTTTTCTATAACATGGAAACACTACAGGAAACTTGAATTTTTCGCATACCAAAATGTTGGAATTTTTCAAAACATTATTAAGGATTCCAGGAAAAAATGGGCGAATAAAATTTGATGTTATTTAAAGACGTAAAGCTCCTCCATAATACCCAGTGCTCGGAATATCCAACAGTGCGTTTTTAACTCGAAAAATACAGTTTAACTGATTTTTTCAAATGGAAGAGCCAAGGGGAGCCAATATCAAAAAAAAAAAAAAAAACACGCCCAATTCGATCAAATGTCAAGGCTTTGCTCACTGTACTTGGTTTGATCATTTATTGATTAAAATCATAGTTTATTTGGAATTCAGTGTTTAAATTAAATTTTGTAGACATGCACTTTGTAGTCTGGGTAAACACAGGGCATATCTCTGACTTCGGTAAAAGACTCGGTATGAATATTTATAAAATATTGTGAATACTCTTATATTTAGGTGTTTGCCAACTCAATCACGCTTAATCGGCTGAAATGATATCAATTAAATTTGATATCCAGAAAATTTGTTTAGTGTATAGGATACTTTTTTCTCCAAAAAAGACATAATTTAGAATAGTATGATTTTTAATATGTATTTCGGATTTTATTCAATTAAATTTTTAAGAAGAATATTAAAAAAATTATTTCTTGTTCAGTTATTATTTTAATCAATCGACAAACCTCAAACATCAGATTCGTACGCGGACGAAGTCGCAGATTCGTGCTAGTTATTAATGAAATTAATATAAATATTATACGTGTATATAATTCTAGTGTATGTATATTTTCAAAAGCAATAGTTGTAAATTTTTAATTATCTTTTAATAATTTTGAAGTTGCTTTAAAAGTATTAAAACAAAAACAGCTGTCCACTTTTAATAGCCAAAAATCTTCAAATTTAGGCAAACATTTTTGAATTGTGGAAGCGCTATTTTTGGGGTCTAAAACATTTAGATATGACAGTTATAGTTGTGAAAGTGGCACGTTATTGATGAGTGCAGTTCAAGAGTGGTGTTAGAGCCAAGGGATTATTAATACCAATAGTTTAAGAGAATTGAAACAATAAACTCTTTATAAAATTACTCTCTCGTCTGTTATTTATTGTTCTCCTTTGAAAAACTATAAATATTTATAACGAGCCTTACCAGCCGTCAGCGTGCCCTAGGTTATTATATATTGTTATAGTGCCTTGCATAATTGTTAGCACCACCCTAGTTTTTGAATTATTAGAAAATCAAATGATCTGTAGCAACAATCAAAAATATCAAAATATGTAGAGTTATGAGAGAAGAAAAATAGTAGCAACATTTTGAAATTGTTGTTGTGATTTTTTTTAAACATATTTTGCATAATTATAGTACCAGTTTAAGATTATTAAATTAAATGTTTTATTTTTCAAAAGTGTTTACAGTAATTCTTATAGTGTTCTTAGTGATTCCTCCTTTGGAACTAATTAAATAATCTATCCTACTTTCTGTAATTTTATAAAGATTATTCAATATTTCTCTGTCTACTATTCCCCACCAGTGTTATTAACCAATTTTGTGAAGAAATCCCTACAGCACCAAAAAAAAATCTACATATATTTTCCCTACGCCCAGAAAAAAATTTTTCCTACGAAATTCCCTAGGTTTTTACCTTATATTTCCTCTATAATGAGGCACTTAAAACATACGAATCCAATATTAAGCTTTTACCGCGAAGAAATAGTAAGCGACAAAAAGCATATTTTAGAGGCAAGCGTCTTTTTATTCTCGTTGTAGTGCAATCGATGCAGTACATATGTACTTATGTATTTCAATCGGTTCCTTTGAAAAGTGATTTCGGAAAAAAATTTCGCTTACGATTTTTTCGCGGTAAGGGCTCAATATATTCAAGTTTTTGGTTAAGGTGCATTTTTTATCTACCTATATTAAAATGTCAGCATTCACTACTACGGATACCAAAGTCTATGTTCACTACGATGAAATCGCGCACAACTTGACAATTACAAAGCAAAATGACATGATACTGATTCACTGTGAATGAATAACATCCCTATAGCAATCAATGTTGCCATTCTAATGCTTTTAAAACAATGCTGCCATAACTAAGAAAAGTCTGACATGAAATTTGACTAGAAATTTTTATTTTGAGGCAACTTTGTTTCCCTTTTTTTTATTTATTGTGTTTCTTTTAAAAATTCCCTACATTTAGAGACTTTTAAAAAATCTGTCCTTTTTTTCCCTACAACCATTTTTTTAGACAAAAATCCTTACATGTAGGGAATATTCCCTACAGTTAACAACACTGTTCCCCACTCTTCAATTATTTTCGTCTTTAATCCTTCAACACTGTCGTTGGCAGTAATTCCCCGAACATTTTCAATGATATTCATGTCGGAAAAATAAGCTGGCCGGCCATAAAAAGTCAATAATTTGGACACGAAACAATTCTGTACTCTCTCTGCTGACATCTACTTATTTATTTTGCCTTTGTCCTGTTGAAAAATACTTTTTTTGCAATTTGCTATCATTCGAGTAGATCAAGGCAACTAGTAGCAGAAATAGCGCCCAAAACCATGACACTAGATCCACCAATATATCCCGGCAATATTTTATATATCAGAAATTTCCTTTGCGATTTTACGTTCGCTTAGGACTTTCTACATGTTTTGCTTTTCCGCATTTATTCGGATTTTTCAAAAAATTCATGATCTTCAAATTTTTCAACATAACTAAACATGTTTTTTTTACATCTTTCAAAAAAAAAAAAGTTAAAAACATCAAAATTCCAATCGTTATTGCTTTGCGCTTTAATTATGCTAAAGGAGAAAATGCCAATTTTTGTTATAAAGAAAAATTACACCAACAATTTAAAAAAACGACTATTAATCCAAAAGATAACTTGTTGCTATAATTCTGCAAATCTCTCTCGTCAAAATCTCTCGTTTTTAATATTTTTCTTTCCACTTGAATTTTTTGGTATTTGGCAACTTGAAAAAATTTCATTCAGATGTGCACATTTATACATGCGAGTACGAGTACATATGGAAATTTTGCACACATTTTTTACTTGTTTATATTTTGTTGACCCCATTGTTTTTTTATTGGTTTTGCTTTCTCCCAAACATTGAGTTAGATATTGTGCAGAGCGCCCTTGTCCTCATCTTTTGTTTTGTTATATTTTTATAGCATTTTACTGCAATTATCGTTAATTTACATAAGTATATACATATGTACATGTATGGTATAGTTCAGGTTGTTGGCACAATTGTGTTTAGCATTTAGTTTGTTACAAATAATTTCTGTGTAGTCATAAACCGAGATTTTGTTATTGTTGTTTGTGTAATAAATATAAATTTTGATGATCCATGCAGCGAGTGATGAAAAAAATAGAGCAGCGAGCGGTAGTAAGAGACAGTGGAATAAATACATATCGCACACCCAGTACAAAAGTGACACAACTAAAAATTATAATTTTCTGACACAACTAATAATAAATCATTTTTATGAATTTCAACTTTATACCAACTCAAACATAAGGAAAGACAACTGTTCTTTAGCATCAGTTAACAACAATAAAATACACAAATATTTTTCTTATAGATAAACAAGTGTATTGTGCATAGTTTAATGATATAAACCCGAAAAATTTAAATTTTGAGTTCAGTCACTTTTGTACTGGGTGTGCGATATACATATACCCATACATACCTATCCCCACCTTTACACGGAAGGTAGGTTCATCAGCAATCTGCGCAGACCAAAAAATTATTTTTTATATGGAAAAACCTTGTAAATCGAAAACTATTAGGAAACAAGCGTTTTTTTGCGAAATTATAATAAAGAAAAGTTTAAAATTTGTATGCAAACAATGATGGTACAAGGTCTATTCAATAGGAAAGATGAATTGTAATTTTTCTCGAAAAATATTTATATATTTATCAATTACCATTTTCTTTCGTTCAAAGTATTCCCCTTAGATGTAATATACTAGTGCCAGCGTTTTATTCCAATCCTCGAAGCAGTTCTGATATTCACCTTTTGGTATGGCCTTGAGCTCTGTCAATGATTCGAATTTTATTTCCTCCAAATCTGGTGAATACGGTGGCTGAGGCATGATTACGATATTCTTTTCGGCCAAAAAATTAGGAACAAGCAATGACGAGTGAGCAGGTGCATTATCGTTTCCAGAAGTTTTTTTCGTATTGCTTCTCGCAAACGGCGCATAACTTTAAGATAATACTCCTTATTAACCCTACGACCATACGGCAAGCACTCGTGATGCATTACGCAACGGTAATTGAAGAAAACAGTAAGTAAAACCTTGACTTTTTATGGTTTTGGGTCTCCTTAGCTCCTCCATTGGGATGATAGGACTTTGGTTGCGATGTCATAACCATATACACATGATTCGTTACCCTTCTTAATCAAATCTCGTTCATCGTTAACGTCATTAAAAATTTGCGGAGCGACTCCCATGCGACGGTTTTTTGTTCATAATTCAGAAATTTTGGAACGGGCTTTGCTGCCACACGCTTCATGCCCGAAATTTGCGAAAAAAAGTATGGCATGAGCCAACTGATATGTGGACATCCTCATCAACTTCTCTAATAGTGATTCGACGATGCCCCATAACAATTTTCTTTACTTTTTCAGCATTTTCATCGGGTTTTGATGTGATCGAGCTTCCAGGACGAGCGTTGTCATTCACATCTTCACATCTAAATTTCTACCAGATATGACATTGGTTAGCTCTAAAGACAACTCATCTTCTGATCATAATGTGTCTACTATTTTTAACGGGTACTAACGTAAATGAAACTCATAAGTTTAAACTCCTCATCATTGCCAAATTTATGAATCTACAAGCTTTAAACACTTAATAACAAGCCGGTCCACTACAGAGCAGATAAAAGTTCGTGGATGACTTACACCATTTTTGAAAATTGGCTAAAAACATTTTTATGCCCTAGGTTAGTACTGAAATTAACTTAATGTTTTGATATTCTTTCAGAACCATTTTAAATGTACATATGTAGGTAACAGAATTCCCGCAGTCCTACCAAAGAAAGCTTTACTTCTTACCGAGATTGGAACATATATTGAAAGCTTTTCATATTCGTAGGGATTAATATTTTGCCTAGGGAATGGGATAAGGTTTCTTCCAATTCAATAAAAAATTGTTTGCATATTCCTGTGTCTAATTATGAGGAGAGGACAGGTGAAGACCATTTACTATTAAATGTGGAACGCGGGCGGCTGAAGCCAGAAGTAGCCTTACGTGGTCCAACCATCAAGATATTGTAGCAAATATTAAATTCAAGATATTGTAGCAAATATTACATTTCAGACGAAATTATCCAAGAATGGATTAACGATAATATTGAAAAAAATACTGGAGATGAAAGGAACTAACCCCATCGGATGAAGAAAATACTGTAGATGTAGAAACTGACGAATTGGCGAAATTCAAAACAGACGATATTTTCTTAGAATGGACCAGAGGAAATAACATTGGCTCTGAAATACCGAATTATATCCAAGACATAAAAGAGTTTGTATTAGAAAAAATTAAAAAAGTTCAAATGAAAATTACCCATTTTCTTCTTCAAACTAATAACAAAATATGTACATACATACATATAACCACACAGTGCATACATATAAATATCACATTGGTAGTCGAGAGACTATACTAAGATTGCTAAGCCCCTGACAATGCTTTTAAGAGGGAGGCAGTACGCTCGCCTAAACATACTTAAGAAAATAGAACTCAACCAAGAAGCAGTAGACGCGTTTAGAAAATTAAAACCTACATTGACTTCTGATGACGTAATGCTGGCGTCTCTAGATTTTGAAAAAAAATCGTTCTAACGATGGATGCAGTGCTACCCAAACCAACAGGCCAATCGCAATCCTATAAATAACCCTTAGCAGAATAGAAGAAAATGACGCCACAAACGAAAAATAACTTTTTGCCATCGTATGGGCGTTGAAATCACTTAGGGCTTATCTTTCCAAGTCCGCAAAACTAAAAACTTTCACGGCCACCTTCACCTGACTTACGTCTTCAAATCACAAGTTAAAACGACGGAAACCACTCCTCGAAGACTATAATTATGAATTGTAATACAAGCCTGGCAGTATTAACGTAGTTGCCACCGCTTTGTCTAGGCCATCTAATTTCAAACCTCAAATACCTTGACTGCAGCTCAACATAACGACGACAGTTCATCGCAAAATCTGATACAATTTACAGATGCCCCAATTGAAGCCTTTACAAATAAATTTTTTATATCAACTGAAGGAAGTCAACCATCCCATAAGTTTGAAACAGTGTTCCCAAAATGCCACAGCCACACTATAACTGAACCCACTGAATCCCTTATGCATCTTTTTTCAAAAATTTAAACCCATCCGTTACTAACTGCAAAGCAAACATTTGACGAAATCTTAGGAAGATTGCAAGACATTTGCTGAGACAACTTTATACAATAGAGAGTTAAGTATTTTCGAAATAAAGTAACAGACTCTACTTTCCACAAATGCATTCAAAGATAATAAATTACTAATATTTGCGAAATCTGCAAGGAAAATAAATATGGTAAACATCCTAACAAGATTATAATTCATGAAACAACGATTCCTCATTACCCCGGGCAGATCGTACACTTCATCATAACAGAAAAGAAAACAGTACTGACTGCTATGGACAAATTCGCGAAATTCGCAAGTCAAAATATTAAGATCTCGAGAAGATGCTGTTTTCCTTTGGTACGCCAAAGGGTAGTTGTAGTCGACAAGGAGAAGTGACTTAATTGAAATTCAATAATGTCCGTACTATAAATCAGTATGAGACAAGTGTTTAAAATACCCCCGAACAGTAGTAGCGTGAATGGTCAAATCAAAAGATTTCATTCCACACTCTCAGAGTTAATGCGTTACAGATGGCGGTATACGAATATAATAATTTCATACATTCAACAAACAAAAGGAAGCCTCTCACGCTTTTTGTTAGGAATTGGAAAATATTAGACTATTCATGATCCAAAGGCTCACAGAAATATTAGAAGATATTAATAACCACAATAAGAAAAAAACTATACCGAAGACGTATGAACACGGACGAACAATTTTCGTAAGAATAGACATATAGAAAGAAAATGTTAGAGAAAACAAAAACACAACAGTTTTAGCAGAACACAAAAATAATATCAGGAACTAAACCAAATTTAATTTTCACACTGCTTTTCACACTGGTCTCGGCCGAAGTTGAAATTTTGTACTATGTACTCCGTATTAAGAAAATTAACAAACATAAACCTTTAAACTAATCCATATCATCGAAATAAACGAGTATCAAGAACTTATAAACAATCTCCAGGAAACTCTACACAAAGACGTTGATCCATCTCACTTCCTCCATCCTTTACTGAAACACGAACTTACAGAACTTCAAGCTCTATGTCATTCCACTCTAATGGCTCTGCTTACAAACAGATTTCGGGAAACCTCGACCACATTGATCCTAAATTCCTAACGCAAAAACCAATCATAAATTACCCATTAATAACACTATTAAAATATAAATTAGACAATTTAAACGAAGAGCTGTAGTAAATTCATTCATTCTAACATCCGATGAAATAAATATCCTACAAGAAGATTCCATACCATTTGTAAATCTAAAGCAGGCATTTGAACTCCTCTATATAAAAATAGCATCCTATCACAAATCAATTTTTTATAAATAGTTTAAGTATCCCTATGACAAACGTAAGTGTATCTAATACAATTGTAAACAAACCTATAAGATCTAGAACACACACAGACAAAATAATGTATAAAGATATTCTTATATGTGAAAATGTATTGTATGGTATGAAAAATTAATGCAAAAGTTGCAATAGTATTACTGTATGTCACAGAAGTAGTCCAAATGCCCTGGATAACGATACGTGCTCAACGGATTTAATTAAAAGTAAACCCGCAAAGTGCAGCTCGATAGGTAATAGGAGTACTTCCTCTAATGGAAATGGAAAAGGAAATAAGAACAAACAATATAAATGCAATTGATTTGCTAGATGCTCGTGGTAAACACACAAGAGGTTTAGCAATAAATTTTGGATTCTATATGATTGCGATAAAACCATGCAATGGAAATAGAAAATCGGGCACCATTCCAACGTCCATGCCTGAATCATCACAAAAAGGCAACCCACAACATAACGACATCACCAGAATATCAAATATCCCATACTTTTGACCGAACGAGGACGCTCGGTGTTGACAGAAAAAAATTTAATTGCCAATAATAAAAATATGCTGAAATAATTCTAGATAAGAAAACATGTCAAAAACTTGCAAAAGTTGCAAACAGTAAACAGTAAAACAGAAACTGGGCGTGTCAACGTGATTGAAATGCAATTTTGCATACTTTTAAGTTCTATTTTAATAAAGAACTAGAATTAAGATCAGTTGTAATTTTCTATCTTTTAAGTCAAGTTTTAATGTGAATTAAATTGTGAACTAGAAAAAATTGTTTTTTTTTTTAACAAAAATACTTAACGTTTTGTTGTTTTTAATATTTTATTTTGTTAAATCGAAACCCCCATTTGATAAAATAGGTGGAAAAACGTAAAAATAATTCGGGTTTATGTGAAAACAAAGTTCAAAAGAAACATTTTGGTTGCGGGCTTGTCGCTGTAGATATGTGCCTTAACATAGCCCCACAAAAAATAGTCTAAAGACGTTAAATTGCACGATCTAGACGGGCAATTGACCGGCCCAAACGTGAAATAAACCGTTCAAAGAACTCGCCTGTCAGTTGCGCCATTGTTTCGCGTGCTGTGTGACATAAGGCACCGTAAGCCAAGTCTAGCTCTTCTATTTTGGGGAAAAATTTTAATCATCACACGGTAGCGCTCGTTTTTCACAATAACGTTCCTGCCTTCATCGTCTTTGAAAAAGTACGGTGCAATGATGCCACCAGCCCCTAATCAACACCAAACGGAGCATTTTTCGGAATGCATTGACAGTTCTTGCAGTGCTTCTGGCTGCCGTTCATACGAAATGCGGCAATTTTGCTTTTCACGATGCACTTTCTTAACCGAGCAAGAATTTTGATAATTAAATTAAAAAATCTGAAAGCGTTGTTCGTTGTAACTCGATCGGTTATGCCCCTTATTACTCTGAAATACTGCCATGTTCCATAGAAAAGGAGTATTTTGAAATTTTTCGAGCATTCGATAAGGGTTTTCATTCTTTTTATGTTTTCATACTTGTCTCGAACACATGTTCTTAGTTGAGTTTGTGCGTCTTTAATTAATTTGTTTGTGAGAGGCATAAGAGTTACACGAGATTTGCTTGTTAGCAGGGCTGCCGTTTTTGGTTACTTCTAACGAAAAGTGGTTATTTTTTTCTTTAATGTGGAGATGTGAATATTTTTTGGAGGTGTGAATATTTTGTTGAACAGTGGCCCTCCTTGCAGTTATATTTTATATCAACATTCTTTGAGGTAAACGGCATAAGAGCTTGTGAATTGGGGGAACTACAGTTTGAAAATATACTTTTTATTTCTTTCGTATATTATAAATGTGATTAATAATTTAAGTAAGGAATTCTACTAAAATTTAATTCGTTAAAAGTTTAAATTCATTAGAAAATTTAAATTTGTTAGACGAAAATAACTATCTAAACGTGGAAAACATCTTTATCGGCCGAAAAGCTGAACTATGGATGGAACAAAATAAATATACAATCTTTTTATGTATACAGAACTATTAAAAGAAATTTCAAAACGTTTTGATTTTTCACGAAAAGACTAAAATTCTTGATATCATAACACCACCTCATGTGTTAAGTAATTCAGAAATAAAAATTTAACCGTTATTGTCGTCTTTCCCGAATTTAACGGATAATAATGAGGAAAAAATATTACGTCAATGGAGACTACTAATGTTTTCAAATATTGCTGTAAAGAGCGATATGGATATTGTAGAATTTTGGGATAAAATATCAATGTACAGAAATGGAGTCAATGAAAAATGTTTCGATGAGCTAATTAATTTCGTGCAAAAATTACTAAATTTGTATTAATTTTTGAAAAAAAAAAATTAATACAGCGAAAAAATTTCATCACCAAAGTTTTAATGATAAGCGACCAACAATTCCACCTTAAAGAATAACAGTTTTCCCATAAAATTAAACTCGCTGATAGCCGAAACGATCAGAAAAATTGCAAACAAGAATAATGACAATCAGAACAGCAATGCAGAGCAAAAAAGATTTCACAGTGTACGTTTCATCCCAGGAATAACAGATAACAACAACATGAGACACATAATTGAAAATAAAAATATAAACTTCGCATACAAAACGAATACCACCTTAAATTCAATATTCACAAAAATAAAAACACCTATTGAAAAACACCAACAAAGTAACGTAATATATGAAATTAAATGCAACGGCAATGACAACAACAACTGCAATATGATTTACATAGGCACAACAAAACGCAACTTTGGAACAAGAATAAAGGAACATAAAAATGATATTGAGAAATGTAAACAATCAACAGCTTTAGCACAACACATCTTAACAACCAATCACACAGCTGACTTTAATAATGTAACAGCTTGTTTCCACGACAATTTGAATCTCCTGTTTCGCTTTCTGAAGCAAGTTTATGAATCATGCTGTTTACACGACTCATCTATCGCTTCGATTTTATATTTTTTTTTCTTTCTATTGTTTTTTAACTTTTATCAAATTTAAATAAATTAACTTTTCACTCAATTCAAATTTATTATTACGTCTAGGAAACACACACAAAAAACAATTATATTTTTTTTAACTTTTCACTTTTAAATTTACTTTTACAAAAATATTTAATTTTGACAACTAGTGCAGATAAACTTACGATAAAAATTAGAGAAGAGAGGATTTTTTCTTGATTCGCAAGTAGATTCAATATGAATCTACCTGCTTCGCTCTCAAAATGTTGTATGGCGAAGCAAGTTGATTCGCTCATGATTGGGGTGTGAAGCAAGAAGCGAAGCAGGTGCCGTGGAAACAAGCTATAAGAATTTTAGATAAAGAAAAGACACAAAAGAAAAGATACATAATAGAGAGCCTGCATATTCAAAAAAAAGAGAAAAGACGATGAATCAAAAAGAGGACACAGACAAAATAAGCGCGAGCTACAGGGTGGCAATAAAATGATAAAATGTAGAATGTTATGAAAAAAATTTTTTTAGTTGCTGTCAAACTATAATGGAAATTGTTTTTCAAAAAATTATATACTAGTTATATTTTTTTAATTTTTTTATTTTGTTGTTTAACTTTTAATTAAGGTATTTATATGTACATATGTTCAACCTTATAATTATGACATTAATTATAAACATACATACGAAAAAACTGTGTATAACCAAAGGTTTCTTTTTCAATAAATAGATTCCCCAGAAGAAGTCAACAAACAATTGACGAAACGTCGGGAATAAAATGTAACAAAACTTTGTTTTATTACATTATAAAATACAGGCCTAATTAGCTTAAAAATAAACAACTTGATACGGAATACCAAAAACATTAGCCAAACACTGCATTACTATAATGTTGAATGACGTTAACGACGATCCAGATTTGATTAAACAGGTCATAAATGCTGATGATCATGGGTATATTAATCATATCAATCGAAACCAAAGTCCAATCGTCCCAATGGAAAATCCAAAAAGAGCCAAGACCAGGTATATAAAATCGTGGATTTTTTGTCGATCGTTGGCCAGAATATTGGTTGTCTACCCGAAATTACATTAAAACCCACACCCTTCGGAGTGATTAATCGTGTTCCCCAGAACGCATGTTTAGCGTTGCAGTCGCTTAAGCTGATAGCTATTTAATACATCCTTCAATAATTTAGACTGGATTGTCAAAATTTTCTGTGCCATGCTGGTCACGTTGGTGGTAAATCTAAATAAGTACCTCTATTGAAGCTTCTATTGAAGCATACGAAAATTGGTTACTATGAGGTCATATCATGGATGAATTAGGCTTTAAAAAATCAGCGTACGGAACATGACTTGCAGATGGATGTGCCAAATGAGGATAATTTGTCTCCAATAGATTAAAAGGCTGAATTCATGGTAGATTGGATTTTTTTCTTAAACTACGCTTCATATGTGGCTCCTCTACGGTTTTTGGTTCAAGTTCTCTCCGACTCCGTAGCTATGGGTCTTTCCCTCTGGCTTTATGTTTGTAACATTTTTGATCTTGTAGACGATATTCTGCAAGCCTCTTTTTACCCCTTCGGGGTATACGTAGGAGTCAATACCTTTTATATAACTTGGAGATCTTTTGCGCTTGAATAATAAAATGTGTTTGCTTCCTGTCCAATTTATGTTGTACCAAATCCAAGTTCAGAGTGTTCTTCCTACACGTGCTTGTCTGCATGGATCTGTATATAAACGTAAATCAATAGTGCATGCAACTGATTTAACTTTGATTACTTTATTCTGGAAGGGTATATTTTCTTGTTATTGAATTAATCTTGTACATTTAAAACCTTATTTCCATTTTTGTTAATTTTTTTTTTTTTTTTTTTTTGGAATTGTTTCCGTAAATGTTTGGGCATATCTGACTGATTCTGATTCACATCATAGATGACACAGAAAATTCTTAGTGGGAAGCCAAAATTTATAGAAATTTGGAACGCAAATCATCTGTTTGTCGTTTAAAATGCTTACGAACGAACAAACAAATTAACGTTGTATAAAAGAATTTGTTTTAAATATTAGTCAAGCTTGAGGTTTTATTTTGTGGTTAAACAATTTTTTTAAATTATCGGTATTTCGATACTCATTGAGTATCATCTTCAGGACAATTCTGTTTTTCATTATTTTATTGGATATTCTTTCGCATATCCGGCTAATTCACAAATTCTCAAACCGGATCCCTTATGAGATTATGTTGGAAGTGTCCAAACTTTTCGGCAAATTATATTCAATAAATATTTTTACAATCTTTTAACATAAAAACTACAGTTGCGTATTTGACATTTAGTTCAATTGTAATAGAAACACACACGTGCTGCATAAGATCAAATGTTAACAGCTTTTTGTTGGAGTTTTGTTATGTTCAGTTTGCGTGAAAACTTTTTATTTTTTATCTAAAAAGTTCAAAGTGAAATGGAATTTTAGACAAGAGAAATAAAAATAAAAAAAATTTATAACTAATCCGACCCCAAAGAATCAAAATTTTTACGTTTTTATTAATACGGATATTTTTGTGAAATTTTAATAAAATAACAAAGTGACATTGGTTGACTTTTGAGTTGAATCGAGGAAGTTCGTGTTTTTTTATTCAAATAAAAAAAATTAAAACTTTTTCTGTTGAAAATTTATTAATATTTTCGTATTACAAAAAAAAAAAAAAAAAAAAAACAAAAAAACCAAAACAAAAAACTGGAAAAATAAAAAGTAATGAGTGAACATAATGTTCCAAACTCTAATATGGATGATGACAAAATCTATAATGATAACTTTACAAGTGAGAGAAAAAGAAAAAACGAAACACAATTCGTCACCATGAGTAAACAACTAAAAAATAATTACTATGCTATTTTGGACAATGATAATCATTGCAATAAAGAATACTTGAACATATTTGAAAAACATGTAAGCGATCATGAACCATCATCATCTCAAAATTCTGTGCAAGCAGAAAAAAATGTAAATAGTGAAAAAATAACAATTCAAAATCAAAACAAAAATAAAAAAATTCCTCCACTTAATATATTCAATGTTGAACCTAACGAGTTAATACAATTCATTGAAAAAGGTTTAGAAATCAAAAAATTTAAAATAAAAGAACTCAACAATAAAAAAACATCACTATTTGTGTCAACTATTGATGATTTCATACGTGTCAAAGCGTACCTTCAAAAAACGAAAACTGGGCTCAAATCATGACATCCGTGGTCGTATCGACAATCGTACGAAAGATAATTACGTGTTACGTCAATCGAATGAACGGAGTGGGAGCATAACATACGATAGTAAACGGAACGTAATTTTATTTTAAATTCACAATTGGTTTTAAGTTCTACAATACTTTGAATGGCATATTTAATTCAAAATAGATGTGGAATTGTCAAAGTTATAAAATAATATAATTCGAATTTATAAACATAAAAATGGAAGCGGCATTATTATTTTATTTAAGTTCCAGTGATAGTGAGGAAGACGAAAAAATAATACGGAAACAACTAAGAGATCGTAGTAATCCGTTGGCCCTGTCGAATACAGCGTAAGATATTTAAAATTGCTTTACTAAACTTTACACGAATTAACTTTTGATTGCAGCTTTGTAAAACGGTTTCGTTTGACCAAAGAGGCTTTCATATACGTGCTAGAACAGCTCAATTTAAAGCACATGGATGCCAAAGTATTTCCCCCACTGCTACAATTGGTGACCACCTTATCTGTTTTAGCAACAGGTGGTTACCAACATTCAGAGGGAATGTTGGTATGGGCCAGAGCACTGTTTCTAAAATCACGTCAACGGATCTGGAGGAAATGGAAAGGAAACTGTGCGCGAAGTATATACAATTCTTGGCTAATGAGTCGTCTGCATGCAAGGAATGGTTCTATGAGAAACATAAAATCCCTGGAGGTAATTTTAAAAACTTTTTCAATTACGTAAAGCTTGTGTACATTTATACATATGTACTTATGTATGTACATATTCCGGCTATCCTATTTAACCGTGGTGTATTATTCCATACGGAAACGCTCGCGACGGGTCCACTGAAGCCCACTTCAATGAAATTCACTCCAAAGCAAGATGTATCACTGAAAGGGCTATAAGAATTTTGAAAGGACGATGGAGAATATTAAGTTACGATAAAGGAGGAAGGTATTACCCTACTAAAGTTGCCCGGTTTGCAAACGTATGCGCTGCCCTGCAAAACATTTGTATCAAATTTTAATATTAATTATATCCGCCATTACTTCTTTTTGTCGTGGATTTAATTTATTATAATTAGTCCTAAAGCATAATAATGATAAATATAATACATATTCTCTAAAATATCAGTGTACTTACATATTTTATAAAATTTTTGTATGCAATGGGACACAATTTGCTTAACGGATGATTGTTCGTACAAATCGTACGTTCAGTTCTACGATAACTGTTGTTATAATATCAATTACTGTGAATTATAGTACGTTTACGTATGTGATAATTTCAAAAATGTATTTTTAAGTTACGGGCTGTACGTTCACGGATGTGATGATTTGAGCCCTGAATTTTTCACTTTTACTCCTAAAAGTCTAAAAACTAACTGCCTGTTTCACGATGTCGAACGACATCGTTCGTTCGCATAAATACATTAAAACCAAAAACAACATTTTAAAATTTGTTGCTGTTTCAAACGTATTTATGCGAACGAACGATGTCGTTCGACATCGTGAAACAGGCAGTAAATCTTTTCTTCTAAAAGGCCTCAGCGCTAACTTGAACACTAAGGAAATATATCAAGAACTTTGTAAATATAACAATGACCATTTGAAAGTTTTAAAAGTTAGTCAATTTAAAACTAAAAAGTCTATTATAAACGGACAAGATCTCCCTATATACTTGATTCAAGCCAGTGGAGAAACTAACCTTAATGAACTCAAATCGATAAATGGTCTTTTCCATCGTTGCATTCGATGGGAACCTCTACGAAAGTCGGAAATTCCGCAGTGTAGGAAGTGCCAGAGTTTTTTTCATAGCGCTTCAAATTGTTTCTTGAAGCATAGATGCGTAGTGTGATAAAATGCACGACTTCGGTAAGTGCGAACAAGAAAAAGTGTCAGAAAATGATAGGGGTCAATTATTTTGCGTACTGTGCCATAAGTATGGTCATCCTGCATCATACCGTGGATGTGAAAAATTTAAGGAGATGCAACAAAGGCTTCGTTCAAAAAAACAAAGTTTGTCTGAAAAAAGATCAGCAAACAAACCATTAAATATTACCCCTTCAATGAGTTATGCAAACGTTTTGAAGAGCAACCAACAAATAGCATGCAGTTCTAACTCCATTCAACAGATGTTGGAACAACTCAACAATACCATGCAGAACCTTTCGAACCAATTGATAAATTTACATAAACAACTACAACTACAAACAAGTAGAATAGATACTATATTTTCAATCCTGGATTAAAATGGATGAAACAACTGTAAAAAACATGAAAATAATTGAAATTAATGTAAATTCTATTATAACACTTAGTAGAAGATATGATTTATTAAATTTTATAAAATTGCATAATCCAGATATAGTTTTGCTGAATGAAACAAAACTAAATACGAAACACAAACTATACTTTGAAAACTATGAATTAATACGTAAAGATAGGCCGAACGCTTCTAGAGGTGGTGGTACTGCAATTTTAATAAAAAAAATATAAAATTCAAAAACTGCACACATATCATTGGCAATTCTCTTAAATGCTTGGAAGTATGTATTATAAAAATACCACTATTGACTAATAAAACTCTATATATTATATCCTCTTATTACCCCTCAGGAAATAACAATAGTTTTTTAATACCTGATTTAAACTCTGTTTTTAAATCTCTAAATTTACAAAACCCAAATGTATATTATATCATGTCGGGTGACTTCAATTGTAAGCATACCGATTGGGGCAATAACATAAACAATACTAAAGGTAATTTTTTGAAAGAATGGATAGAGAACAATGAAATAGGATTTAAATGTAGTCTATATGCCTCCACCACCCCTTCCTATCCAAGATGTGGTTCGTATTTAGATTTGTGTTTAGCAGACTCCCGTCTACCTATTCTCAGAGTAAATAATACTATTAACTCCCTCAAATTTCTCGATTATGATAGCGACCATAATGCTTGCTGATTGAAATTTTAAATGACACAAATGATCACCCTTTTTCTTTTTTTTTTAATTCTTCCAACTCTAAATTTAATTATAAAAAAACCAATTGGAATAAATTTAAAAAAAATATTTTAAACGTGCATAAAAACACTGATCCCATTCCTGTTACAAGAAATCTTTCAAACTCTGAAATAGACTATTATTTAAATAAATTAAACGATGGCATTGTAGATTCTATTAACAAAATAGTCCCAGAATTCAAAAGTTATGATACAATAAATAAATTTGTAAATCCAGTTATAAAGAAACTACAGAAAGAAAAGAGTAAAATCTTAACCATAATAAAAAAGCATAGCAGATTTGAAATTATTTGTACTCCTTATGAACTCAACTTCTACAAAACTAAACTAAAACTAATTAAGAAACTAATTATTGATAATTTTAATGTATTAGTTAATAGTTATTATAAAGACAAACTCATCACTTTAGATAAAAAAGATTCTTCACATATGTTTAGTGAAGTAAAAAAATTGTTTAAGCCTAAGCCGTCAATAGATATAGACTATCTAAAAATTAGTCGGGGAGAAGAAAACCTCTTAAGATATGTTGGTATAAGTCCCCTTACTGCAGAGATCGATAATGATAATTTCATTATAAGGGAACAACAGCAAATTTTAGACATAATAGGGGCATCCCTTGAAAAGACCCATTCATTTAAAGAGATAGATCGGAGTAATGTTTTACAAGTCGATGTTGATAACTGTTTCAACAGATTTTTAACTAAAAAATATGATTATGAATACAATCAATCATGTTATACGACCTTCAGTATAAATAAAATGGCAAATAAAATTACCGATTTACAATCCGAGAACTTTTTTATTACACAGGAACAATTATTTTACATTTTTAAAAATTTAAGAAATAAACTATCATCGGGTGTGGATGCCATACCAAATATAGTATTAAAGAATATTCCTGATGTATTAGTACTTGATTATTGTACTTTATTTAACAACATGCTTAACAACTCATATTTTCCTCGAGCATGGAAACTGGCTAAAGTTGTGGTATTGCCCAAAAAAGATAAAGAAACCAACAACCCGAAAAATCTAAGAGCCATAAGTTTGCTTCCAAATATAAGTAAAATGTTTGAGATTTGTATAAATATTAATATTTCAAATTTTTGTCAGAATAGTAATTTGATTAATGACAAACAATTCGGCTTTAAGTATAGACACTCTACAATACACGGAATACAACTATTGACATCCAACATCAATTGGAATTTAAATAAATCTCTCTGTACAGGCGCATGTTTTATTGATTTTGAAAAAGCTTTTGATAGCATTTGGATTCCAGGTCTCCTATATAAACTTTTGAAATAGAAATTTCCACTTCACTTGGTTATCCTAATTCACAATATGTTTTCAAACAAATCGTTTGTAAATAGTTTCCATCAAAAATGAAGTTAGTTCTAAAAAATTCATTATAGTTAATGGGTTGCAACAGGGGACAGTTAATGCTCCAATACTTTTTAATATATTTATTTATGAGCTTTTAAATAGCATCGATAATATTATTGGATTCGCAGATGATATTGTAGTATATCATCCCGACAACAAAATAGAGGAAATAAATAAAAATTTGCAAAATCACTTTAATATTGTTGAGAAGTATGCTATCGATTGGAAAATGAAATTAAACGTAGAAAAATGCGAAACAATACTATTCCGTCCTCCTGTTGGAAAATGCAATTATAATATAAAAAGTAACTGGAAATCTTTCGGCATTAAATCCAGTAACAATGTAGATATATCTAACAAACAAACGGTTAAGTACTTAGGTGTCCATTTGGACAAATTTCTATACTTTAACGAACATGTAAACTTACAAATCAAAAAAACCAAAAACGCTTTTTATATGTACAAAAAACTATTTTTTTCTAAATACATTAAAACTGATATTAAGCTTCTCTTGTATCAAACATTAATACGACCAATTTTAACATACGGCTGCCAAATTTGGTTCAACGTTTCTCCTTCCTATATGGAAAAAATTCGTAAATTCGAAAGAAAGTGTCTAAGAGCATGTACTTCGTTATACAGATCATCAAATAGTGATTTCACAAAATATGTAAGCAATTGTAGACTTTACAATGCTGCCAAAATTAGCCGAATTGATAATTTCATTATACATCTAATTAGAAATCATATTAGATCTTGTTGTAATAATTATGAAAATAATCTAATAATGGCTCCCTATTATGTCAACGACGAATATATTGCCAAAACGCTACAGAATGGTTACGTTCCGCCTGAAGCGTTTGTGTACCTCGACAAGAACGGTTTTATACAGGACACCACAGGCGTCCCTATACTCTTTCATATACATAGAAGAGCAAATGTAAAAGCTATCTCTAGCAATCAACTGACACCCGAGAATAGAAGATTCGATACTAGCTTTTTTCGTAAAGATAAAAACATATTTCCAAACTTAAATATTAGCAAATACTGGTGGCTTAGTTAAAACCGGAATTTTTTTTCTTTTTTATTTTTCCTGACTTTTTCTTTTATTAAAATGAATATTATTGTAATGTTTTTGTATAATTTTTCATTACGAAGTAGGTATTATAATTAAATACAAATATAACCTTGCATATATTCTGTAAATTTCATTAGTTTTAAAAAATGTATCTATTGTATATATTAATGCCTATATGAATTATACTAGAGAGCTCGTTTATGGGACAGTGTATAGTTATATGTTACTTACACTATCTTTTGTTCATTTTATAGTAATCACAATAAAAATTTTCTTTAAATAAACGTTGAAAAAAAAACAAAGTGACATTTTAACAAATTATATAGAATCAGCCTTTATGTTATAAAAAAGTTTGTGGAAACAAAATGTGCACAATTCTTAAGTTTAAAAAAAACGTATTTTTATTAAAAAAAAGTTACCATTTTATACCAATTTCAATTCATAGAAAACGTTAATAATTTCAAATTCGTAATAAGTTAATAAAGAGATTTCTGGATCGATCGATCGAGTTTCTTCAATTGTAACTTGGTAGCGTATTTAAGTCTAGGATATATGTATGCTTCAATGTGTTGTACCAAGTGGAGTGACTTTATTATTTAATTATGTAAGAGATTTATTACGACAGCTGATTATTGATGCTTCCAAAAATTAAAAATGGTTTGTGTAAATTCCTCTATCGGAAAAATAAGTTTAAGTTTGTATTCCATCATATGAAACGCTTGAAAAAGAAAATATATATAGTCCTTCAGATTATTAAAACTAATTAAGATTACCCAAATTAAAATACCATCCACACACATATACATGCGGCAACTACGTATGTAAATCAAAATTAATCCTCCCGCTAATATGTCACAAGTAGACATCAAACCAAGAATGAGGCATCCTTTTTTATACACCGGCTAAGAGAACAAAAAATACTAAATGATTTTATATATACTCGAAAATAATATAGTTGTTCTGTTAGCTTTGCTTGTACAATAATTAATTAATCTTAAATACCATAATACGCGTTATTATACATATAATATATTTCACATGTCACACTTACAGCAATTCTCATAGATTATTTCATTGTTATCTGGGTGAACGGTAGTGTGTCAGGCCAAGTAGTTGCCTCTGCACACGGTGTGTATATACATATTCACGAATCAAAGTTTCCTGTTCTTACCCCCTCATAACTTTGTTTCACTTTATCATAAAATGATGGAACTGAAACATAAGTAAACTGTATATGGTTAACATAAAAGGTCCCAAATGAGAGCTTATGAGATATAAGAATGTAAAAAGTGCATATTTTAGTTCACACTGACCCACTCACTCATCAATATTATTGGACACTTTTATTACAGCTGGGAACCTGAAGCTCGATATACTAGTAGATCTTGTTGAATAAGTTTGAAAAATACGATAATTAGACCATTTTATGTATGATTCCAATAGTGCGCCAGACAGTTTCCCTCACTATGGCAAAACTGATCTGTAGTACCACATATTATAAATGATTGTTGATGCAAAATGTGTAGATAAGTCAGCTTACAGTGTTGCGGCTAAATACTAGCCATAGATATAGCCTTACTTTGGTTTTGCCCACTTCCTCCCCGCAGAAGAATATTTTCCCTTAAAACTTCATCCTTCTAATGGAATTTCTAATAAATGACAATGTTTCTCTTCATTAAAGTATTATAAAGTGTACCTAAAAATAAAATTCTCACTCTGCCGAAGTTGATGTACGTAATAAACCATCAATTATATAAGTCTACATAAGCAACATTGGCTTAATACTTGTACATAAGACACAAAAACAATGCAGCATTATTGATAAGTAGGGCGACAATTTCAATGCAAATGCATATTTATTGTCGACACTTTAAAACCTATTCTGAACAATTTTCTTTGCATTTCATAAGATTTCCTGTAAAATGGCATCAATTTGTTTTTGCATATTTTGCATATTTTAACAAAAAACTATGTTCTGTGCATATTTTTGTAATAAGTGCATATTTATTTGCATATTTTCCAAGTTTTTCACACCTATAACAATATTAAAAATATCCTCCATTCTCTCAAACTTGCACTGATATCATCTCTGAAATAAACGTCATTTGATACAGGATACAACGTGCATACTATGTACATACATACATACATATGTACATATTTAAATGTTATTCATTATACCAGCTGATGTGTCAGTGCCGGTGAAAATTTATATAGCCCCTTGTTAAACACAACGAAATCGCATTTTTACAGCTGCCGCTATAAAAACCAAGCGCCATAGCCCAAGATGTATGTAGTCTACATCAGTAATTACCAAAAATTTTTTGGTTGTGTTTAGTGAAAATGAGAGAGAGAAAAAGTTGAGAGAATTTATTATATACAGCCATAGAAAATTTTAGTAATATACACTATCCTATCGTTTTGTCAATATACATAAAGTTCAATTTTTTTGATATTTAGTGGGAAATAAGAAATTCATTAAAAAAAAAGAAATATTCTATGGCCTATGGGATAAAATCTTCTACATTTATAGCCTTAAATGTGTTATAACACAAAATGCATTGAATTTGATCAAAAGCATTTTTTGACATAAAATATTTTTTGAGTGTATCGATACGTCGTCGTCGACTAAAGAAAAGAGCATAAACAATACGTGTGAATTCTCTCTGCACAATTGTGCTATGAAATGGTAGTCACTGGTCTACATACATCTTGCCATAGCCGTCTAAAGTTTCCCCTTAATTAATCTTCAAACTACAGTTTCCTTGGCGAATCCATAATAAAATTAGAGGGATTCGGATCTTTGAATGATCATATTAATTTGATTGACGATGCTGTTACCAAAATTTTTGATGTGGAAGGTGATATTGCAGAAATGATAAAACAAAAATTTCAAAATCTACTACAGAAATATAAAGGATTCGACCAAATTAAGAAAATTGCCAAAACGTTCAAACTAAATTTAGATGTACCTATTTCTTTAGAAAATTACTCCTCAAATGAGTATGGTCCAATAACATCCGTCGATGTGGAGCGAACATTTTCGATGTACAAAAACTTTCTGCGCCGGAACAGACACTTTACATTTGGAAATTAAAAAAAAAATATTTATTTATACAAACAAAAATTTATGTTAGTAGTACTCGTTTAAATGTACAGATTCTATGGACTGATTTTATTTTTATATTTGAATTTTTTATTTGATTGTGTAGACACAATTTCAACGAACTGATTTTTATTTTTTGTTATGTTATATTATTTTGTTATGTTTTAATAAATGTGGTTAAAATGAATTGTTTTTTGTTGCATATTTTTATTTATTTCCGCATATTTTTCATTATTTTGGTGCATATTTTGACTTCTATGGTGCATATTATATGCGCATATTTTTAATTTTATAGTGCATGAAATTTGTCGCCCTATTGATAAGTGTCTACAATGTATATAACAGTTAAAGCTGATGAGAGTGGATTGAAGTTCCGGAGATCGCTTCTTATTACGAGCATAGTTCATTGCTTGTCTATGGCTTTTTATATTTCATTTCCCATAGGAAGTGTGGGTACTGCTGGCTAAATACTTGGATGCTACACCAGAAAACATAAGATATAGCGATGGCCGAACACTTTATTTTACCACTACTTGAGACACATCCGCTTTGGCTGCGCATAGTATTTTATTCGGAAATCGATGTTTCATGGTCATTAGCTGTTCGAAATTGTAGGGGAGAAAATCTTCATGAAATGTATTGAAATTTAATATATTTCTAATTCCATAATTTAAATAAGGCCAATTAAATAGTACTGAGATCAAAATAAGGACCAAGTTCTTGCTTGGCAATATCTGTATCACTACGATTTCCTATAAATAGATCTTAAGAATCTCTTCACTGTCGTGAGTGAAAGAGCCTTTATTTTTTCAAATACAAATCATTTGCTCTTTCTTACCAACAATGAATCTTTGACTTGATAATAACAAACAGATAAATGTTTAGAACCAGCTATTCATCCTGAGGTACTTAATTTTCTTTAGCTACAATCAGGATGTCATCCCATTTCTAAGCAACCTGATAACTTATAGTTGAGGATTCAAGAGTTCAGGGTCCAATAACTTTTTAATCATGTTTTACTTTTATTTTCACGTTTTTGTTCTGAATTTAATTTCTTATGTGAAAATATACGTATATCAATAGTATAAAAAATAGTTATGAGTATTTTATATGCTGTTAAGCAAATGAACATAATTTTTCTTTATGGGATCGAGTCATATCTTGTTAGACTCTATTAGAGGATGACGTTTACTAATTTGTTTTATTAATTTCATGATTAGAAATGACATCATTCAAACACCATTACTATTCAAACTAAGATTCACTGGAAGAAATATATTTTAAAAAATTTATCTAATAAAACTAATATTCGAATTTGCCATGATATTAATAGTGGAAAACAAAAAATACAGCACGTCCCGTACAGTTAAGATCTCGTATTATTTGTGATGATAAAATTTCTTTGAAAATTTATTTTTCGCTTGAGATTGTGCGGTATGAATATGGACTCACCGTCATTAACAAGTGCACCGTCATTAACAAGTTCTACGACGACTATTTCTTATAACAACTACATGTGCCCCTAATAAGGACGACATGACACCTTGCTAAAGTGCTGGAGCTATCTAACCTCCTACTACCCCAATGGCCCAGCAGTAAAATATTGCCCCCATCTTACCTGGGGCTTCACCAACCCCAACAATCAGGGCAGCTCTGTCGAATAGCAACAGCACCTAGAGATACATGGTCTGAAGAGAGCATCTACAACCTGTCACTAGCACATGTTGCAGACACACTCATCCGACCCGTAACTCTTCCCGCGTATCTTTGGGTTTTAACCACAGCCACCACGTGATCCCCGAAGGGGCCTCACCAATAACCAGTCTAGGACAAGTCCTAGGGGCTACTGGTTCCCGTGGCACCAGATGGGACTCTGGTCAGCCTTGTGTTAAAAACACCTCCGATTTTAGGTCTCATGCAAACTTGAGGTATCGGTAGCACCTCTACCCAGACAAGCATAGGCAGAGCTACTTCCTTAAATTACTTATATGCAGGCCCGTTGCCCTGTTATTTCAGGGATTGGGTAGCAACATACAAGTTTTTAGGGGTTATCAGCAAAAAGGCCTAGGTCCGGAAACCTGATAACCCTATACCCCAGGAAGCACAACATCTAGTCCACGCCACAAGACAAGATTATTTAAGTAATTCAAAATTAAAAAAACCAAATTTTCAAAGAGCACTCTATATTTTGTATGCACATACAAATGTACATAATTACGTATATTTGTACTCTAAAGAAAGATAACCAAATTTTAATTATCTTTGTTTTATTAATGTTTCGGTTGCTGAAATAAAGATAAAAGTGTGAACAATTAATTAATTTTTGAATTATCAAGGTACTAAGCATTACATTATAAGTTTCTCAAATAAGAAAAATAATTAATTTTGTTTTGTGTAATATATTTTACTTCTTATACACATATTTATATGCACTTATGATTATTCAAAATATCAAAGATAATAACTAACAATGATTATAAATAATGTTTATAATATTCCACAAAAATTTATTTTCGATTTTTCTTTTCAGTTTAATAGTCTCATAACACAATTGGGAGCAAGACGCAAAACTAAAATAATTGCAACAGTAAAAACAAAGAAATATTCCCCCACCACAAAATGCACAATGAAAGGGAATAACTAGGGGTGCACAATTATAAACAAAAGAGACATCCCAAAATATATAAGATTTCGCTCCTTCCTTGTCTCACACTTTCTCTCTCTCTCTCTCTCTCTCTATCCACCATTGAATTTTGTATGAGCTCAAAGGACAATATAACAGAAATGGTGAAACACAATGTAGAAATTGTTAAAACTGAAAATGGTACTGGAAAGCCAATAGCAGGTACAGTAACGGTCTTGGTACCGGATAACGGAAATGATAGAGCGGATGTTAATAGTCGGGAAAACGGCACAACTGGTGAGTTCCATTATAATATTACTTTAGTCATAATTATTCCTTTTAAACTAGTACCTATGAATACTAATTTTCAAACGAAATAATATCTGTGATTGCCACTTCAAAAGTACCCCTCAGAGAAGTTTCACTCGTTTTCAGGAAATTACAGTGTAATGAATTTCTATTTTTCTTCTTTTCATATACAGTTTAATTTGAAAGAATAAATCATAAAAATTTGAATACAGTTTGCCAAATGTAAAATAATTTATTTAAAATATTCTAAATTTAAAAGTGGTTTCTTGTAAAACTACAAAACCAGACTTAAGCACTTTTGCGTTATTGGCACAGATATACATACATATGTACATATAATTCAAAAGCAATTTTGGAATAAATTGAATAAAAAACAAATATAGAGGGTCAAGTTTATTAAGTTAATATTTTTTTTTTTTTTTTTTTTTTTTGTTATGCAACTCTTAAAGATTTGTTTTTTTTAATGTTTATTAATAACGGGTGATCCAAATACAAGTATATTTTAAATCATGTTTTTTTGGCATAACTCATCCAGTTTTTAAAAAGATATTTGTATTTGGATACATACGAATAGTTTGACTTTGTATTTCGAACAACTCCCAATTTCAAATCAGTCTTATGCTCTAATACCCTTGACAGACATTTGGTTTATATGCCATAGTATGTATGATCGTGATTTTGCAGACATACTTGTGGAATTTATACTAATGTTTTTGTTTTTATGTTCGAAATGTAATTTTGGAGACATTTTATTACACTGAAATTAAAAGAAATCTTCTTTTCTATCTTTTTTTCTATATATAAAATAGGATGTGTGTATGTATGTATGTATGTATGTAACGTAATGGCTCCCAAACGGCTGGGCCGATTTTGACGAAATTTTCAGGGAACCTTCAGAATACTCGGGTGGGTGTCACTGTGAAGTCCGATTTTTTATTTTCGGTCTGTGGGCGGAAGGGCGTGGCAAAATCCAATAATTCATAAAATGAGAACGGCTTGGCCGATTTCTGTAAAACTTTTTGTCAGTTGTTCGTATTTTCGAGGAGAAAGTTTTTATGGAAGAAAATTTTGGAAAATCCCTCCGGAAAAGTCGAAAAATTGGAAAAATCGAAAATCGAGTTTTTGTATGAAATTTTGTTTGAAATTATTCCTTAATGGCTTTTCAAATTGAAAAATAGAAAGTTTGTCTGAAGGCTTAAAATTGGGGCGAGGCGAAGTTCGCCTGGTCCGCTAGTAAATTATAACTGTTAAATAACAAAGAATTTATATGTAGCTGACTTTGTTACTGGGCTTGCACAATTGTCATTGAACACAGCTAAAACGATGTAATACCACATTTATGGTATACCACGTACATGTTCGGTGGTTTAGGTTTACTCATGTAGTATACCACACTATTGTAGTTTACGAATCCTATGTCTGTCAGGGGTATAAGACACATAAAATGGAATTGTTTAGATTTGACAAAGCTAGCCTAATCGAGCTAGTCTAGTTAAGTTAGCCTAATCCATTTAGTCTATGCTAGTTAGACTAGTCTAGTATAGTTAGTTTACTGTGGTTGGCTTAGCCTAGTCCAATGGTAAATCTCTGCATTATATCTAAAGAATAGTCAAGTTGTTTATGCTATTCATTGTTTAAAACTTGTTATCTGTTTTAAAAATTGTTTTCTCACAAAAGCAATAACATCAACAATGTGTTCATACTGGTGTATAATTATTTTTGTTTTTATTGTTACTAAGTAGTCAGAGTTACGTCATGGTAACCCAACAAGTTCAAATTTTCATCCCCATTTGAAAATGTTGTTGCTACATTTTATATTTGATGTCAGCATGCAACAAGTTATTCAAAGTCAGGGCCATTTAAAGACTGAAAATGTTTATTCTAAAAAAACATTAAAAAAAAATTATTTACAGACAGAAACTCAAAAGAATGAAATGAACATTTGTTCTTATATTTATTCGAAGTGATATACATAAATAACAACAAATATACTGTGTGATTTTCGATTTAAAGGTAAATTAAGTTCTGTAAAACTTTGTTAGAAATAATTAGTCGTCACTTTTTGTAGTTTTTATTTCTAAATACTTTTTTCAAAGGATGTGTCAAATGAGAATTTGTAAAATGGACCATGTGATAAAAAAATTCTTGGCATCAATTTCGTGTTCGTGTGCCTAGATGTTCTATCATATACATATATGTTAGTTGACTCGAAAATAATTTATTTTGAATTAAATTTTTATTGGTGAAGATGTCAATAGCAAACGAAACGCTTATAGAAATTATATACTGCCATATAAGAAAATAAACCATAAATATTTTATTTATATTATGTAAGTTGTTATTATTCCATCTCAAATGTCTTTTTTTGGATAGAAGTTCTATAAATTTATTAATACATTAATATTTCAATACATGTTTGGTATCTTTTTCATTGGAAAATTTTTTATTTAAATGGCAAATATGAAAATTATGCATTTTAACATTTATAGCAATTATTTATCGATCTCATTAAAAAAGTAATACATACAATTGCGTGCTCCTTTCTAATAAGTTAGTGCTCATTAAAATGCCGCGAAATTTTTTTCCGTTGAAGCGGTAAACAATTTGACACTCTTTTTCAGAAACGAAAATGTCATAAATAATAATTTTCGCCCGTGTAGCTAAATATTACCCAAAGTGTATTTATTAAATTTTTAATCTTGAAAACCATAAGTAACATTAAAAATAAAAATATTAATAAAAAAATAAATTTACAGTCGACTATTTTCAACGACAGTTTGCCTTGAAGTATCGATGCTTGATGAATGAACACAATACACTCATCAAAATTTTGCACTCAGCATCGTTCGTGTGACACATACGAGTATATATGTGTCGGACCTTAACTTGAGGGTTAGACGATCAAAGTTTTTTTCTTGTTTTGATATACTCACACTTTTTCACCAATACAGTCATACTTTTAAAATGTTTAACTAACTTGCTTTTAATTCCTCTTTCAAGTTGAGTGTTTCGATTTACGTTCAAGAAAAAAGCTCATAACAAATTTTTTGCAGTATTTTTCGTTTTTCTTTCCACAAATATTTTTCCGATATAAGTTTTCGTTTGCAGCAATTTAAAACTTTCAGTTGAAAAATCATAAATAAATCAAATAGTTACATATGTGTTGCGATTCATAGAGCTGTACAGCAGCAGTGAAGTTCTGTGGAATATGAATCTTTCATCATATTGGCGAAATGATTTAAAAGTGAAGTAAAACTGCTTTCGAGTTGCCTGAAGCCTACATCTCAGCTGTCAAGTCAAATAAATTTTGACATGCGGTACGAGTGGGTCTTTCTTCCACTTTTTTTCTGATTAATATGTTTTCCCTATGTTTTCTATTTATAAGGGGCACAGTGAAACGGGGATGGCAGTGTGAGTTTAAAAGTTGTACTGAACAGTTTTTATTCATTCATATATTAATCTCAGCTTGTGTAAAATATAAAAAATGCTGGGTGTTTTTTAAAGCTTATAATTTCAAATTAAAATAAAACAAATAAAATATCAACAAAACTGGCTTTATTGTAAAGCTATTTGCATGCCACTAATGTGTTAATGTGACATCGGCCTTGTTTATGTGGCGGCTGAAGTTTAGGTGGAGTAATCTGCGTGTCCAATTTTCTCAAACAAATTTCTGTTTTACGCCAATAACTCGCGGAATGTTGTGTTCTAAATGCTCAATCCTCTATGGGTTATCGGCGCAAACAAACGAATTGACATACCAGCAACGAAAAATAATTTAATAGATTTAAATCGCATGATCTTGGTGACCAATTAGCAGGACCATTATGCGAAATCATTCGTTTATAAAATGTTTCTTTGAGTAAAATATTTGATAAATTTATATAGTTTGCCAATTTGTAAGCCTTGCTTTGGCGCAAAATGTAAAATGTAATAAAATGTAATTCACATACAACTATTATCTGTTAAATTTGTTGCCGAACAAAGCAGTATTTCCAACATCCTTTATAAGTGCCATATTTTTGAAATTCTAAGGGTTTTTTATATGTTCATATCTAAAACAGAATTAAAGGTCTCCGTTCTTGTCAAGTAATTTTGAGTTCAAAATTTTTTATTTTAGAGGAATATGTATTTTTGAAATCAGTTGTACTTTTTAAACTCAAGTAGTATAAAAAACCAATTATATAAATTTTTTCTGCAATGAATTTATAATTTACGTTAATCATACAAGTTGAGATTAATTAACATAATTAGTTGCAAAATTTAAAAAATTCCTTCAGTTGCAAAAACTTTTACAGGAGAGAAATTTTTTTTGAAATATGCTTTTAATATGTACATCTGTGAATGAATTACGAAACGAGGAATTAAAACAAAATATCTATACTTTTTGCTATGTTTAATTTATTTTCACTTGTATGTTATTTAAAATAATTTTTTATGAAACAATATCACCCATTTTATGCTTTAAACACATTCGGGACAGCAAGCTACACGACCACAAATGTTGCTGGCTGCAAATGTCACCCTGTAGCTGCACATTGTGTTCCAGCCTTTAAGCTTTCATTATAAAACTCTCAGACTTCACCTCTAAGGCTATCCGTATATAGTATGTTTATGTTCTAGGTCTGGAAATTTTATAATTATATGGAACAAAGTTGTGAGGGGATGAAAACAGGGAATTTGGTTTCATACAAATATACACACAATGAGCCTAGGAGCGGAATTTAGCCTGGGGCATTACCATGTGCTTGAGTATCAATAACAAATTTTATTCCCTTCATTAAAATGTTCTTGGAATAAAGTTTTTGAAACTCTTAATTGTGTGTTCTTATTTAAAAACAACACATTCACGTACATATGTTACGGTTTTCAGTGGTCTTTTAGAGCAGAAAATGCGTATCTCTACAAATGACTAACAAAATGTTCATGTTTATTACGTAATAGTTGTCTTGAAAATCTATCAGGAGTCTTATTAGTGTTTAAATTAAAAAAAAAAATTGTATAAACAAAATTTCAAAAATCTATTGTAAAACAATTTTTGTCTCTCCTGAAAAGTGGTACTTTTTGAGATACGAGGTTGTGTCAGAAAACATTCGATATGTACATACATAAGTATGTATGTACGTATATTGAAAGCATAAGATTATAAAAAGCTTCTCTCCCTCCTATAAAATTTATTATAACTGAAGATATCATTTGTATTTTTTAAAAATATATCCTTTTATACAAATAATGTGTAATCGTAATTTATAAAATAACTTTTTTGAGCGGATAAAAAAATGTAAATCAATTTAATGTTAGTTATATTATTTGTACATACATACATACATATGTATATGTGTCGTAATTTTAAAAAAATAATCCCTACTGTTTAATATAAATTGCCGTAAATAAGTGGCAGGAATTGCTGCTGAGTTGACGGTTCAATACGAAGTAAAGAAAAGCAAATTATACACTACAAATAAGCTTTTCTCAAAGGATATTTCTGTTTGGTGAAAAGCGTTGAAATGGTACGGGAGTTATGTATACCAATTAGCTTTCAAATGTAACTTAATATATTAGATGTGTAAACTATCAATCAAACTAGTTATGATTATCTCAAGGAGCATAAACATGTATAAAATATGAGTTGAATCAGAAACATACTCGTATTTACTAACTATTAATTATTAGTGTTTGAAGTAGTTGAGCTTAAGTATTCCCATTATTTTCATATGACTACCGGAGAACAGTCGCTGCTACTAGGCTTGCCACCCATACTTTATAATAAAGTATTGTACTGTATTTCGAGTAATTGTACTATATATGTATGTACTTTATGAGAACAATAAAGTACGCGAAAATACTTTATTTCGCATGATTTGATTTATCTGCAATTGTTCAAGTTTTTCGTCGTGAGCAAAGAAAATGTAAATTTGAAAATTTATGCTCATTTTTCACATTCTGCTTTAAGAAGGGATGAGTTGAAAAGATTTATAGCAACAGTAGATTTCCATGAATTAAAACGCCATGTGGGAACAAGATGGCTCTCTCTTTTGCATTGCATTGATACATTACTATTAAATTGGTCACCTATTAGGAGTTATTTTGCAAGCTTAGATAATTGTTCAATGATTTTACAACACTGAGAATGATATGATTGAAATTTATTTCCATTTTTGCAGTCACATGTTAAATTTATTTAATAAAGCTGTAAAATGTCTAGAAGGCAATTGCATAACAATTTAAGATATTCATGGGATAATGGTAAATTTGAGAGATGGACTATTACAAAGAAAACAAGATCTCTTTTTGGATATGAAACAAGCAAAAAAATTAAATTGTTGTCTTCACCGGAACTGACCACAGAAATTCAAACGAATTTTTTTGTTATTCATTAATAAGGCCTTAGAGTACCTGAATAAATGGTTTGGTTTTAAAAATACAAACTGGTTATTTACAATTAGCAATAAAAATTTAAAGAATAATGTTGAATTTGATGATATTGTTAACATAATCGAAAATTTAAATCTGCAAAAACTCAATATAAATATGGATGATCTTTATGGAGAAATTGCAATATTAAACAAACTTTATGATCAAATATACAGTTCTGAAGGTTTTGCGGAATTATCTACTGCAAGTAATTGGCAGTTAATATTTAATAAGACTGATGATAATTTATCAAATTTGTACAAAGTAATTTCATTTTTACTTTCTGTTCCTGCCACGTCAGCATAAACAGAGAGAGTTTTTTCTGTAATGAAGAGCAAATGGCGAGACGAAAGAAACAAAAGATCTCTGAATCTGATAAAAAATGAACTAATTATTTATGTACTTTAATTTAAATATAGACTGTTAAGACGCCTTGCAATTATTTAGCAATGATAATTATTTGATAAAACTTGCGAAAAGCAATAAAAAATATGTTTTTAAATATAGCAATAAAGATAAAAAAATTGTACTTTATTTTTATACTGTGTACTTTTTTTCTCAACCTTTAATAACCAATGTACTTTAATTTCCAAAAAAAGGTGGGAACCCTAGCTGCTACTGAGAGGTTGAAATTATTCTGCTGGGAACAGTGACGCAATATTACCAGGGTATAATAAGCCATTGGCGTATAAAGTGGGGTGAAATACCATAGAATTAACAATTTAGTTAAACTGTATGATTTGCTACCAAATAATTATTTTGAAACACTTTTGAAGTTTTCTTTTTGAGTTTTTTCTTTATGCCTTTAAAAGGCTTCGAAAAGCTGAATCATTTATTATATTTATTTTGTCCCTCGCATAGTGTCTCAGGAATTGAGTTCGTTGGCCAAAGCTTAAATTTTTTGTTTTAATTGGTATCTGAGAGTTTAACGCCGTTTAATAATGAACATTTCAAAACTAAAAGTGTAATAAAAAACAATATATTTATTTTTTTCTAAATGAAAATAAAACTATTTTAGATAAAGAAAAATAAATAAAATAAACGTCGTTTTTTGTTAGAAATGTTAGAAATAAATAATATACCATTACCACAGAGAATGAATTTTGGAACAGATACAGATAATTTAGCTCAAAGTTATAGGCATTTAATTTATAAAAGCAAAAACGGACACTAAAAAGAAAAATATTTTATTAATTTCTGTTACTTAATAAAATATTATAATTTATTATTTATGAAATTTAAAAATGTTGATTCATTTCCTCAACTGTCAATATTTTGTGTTGAAAATATTTAAACTTTTTTCTTTTGATTTTGTTTAAAATTTAATAAATGTTGAAATATTGAAAAAAGTCATAAAAAATAAATATATTTGGGGGACTCGAACGGTGTGCTATTAAGTCATATTGTCATAATGTCTTAATATTTTAGTATGGTTTAAAAAAATTGTTGTTGTGCTGCAAACAAAAAAGTCATGAAATAATAATACTTTTTGAGGTATGCTTATTGTTTTGTCATATGTCATATGCTCATTTTTCACATTCTGCTTTAAGAAGGGATGAGTTGAAAAGATTTATAGCAACAGTAGATTTCCATGAATTAAAACGCCATGTGGGAACAAGATGGCTCTCTCTTTTGCATTGCATTGATACATTACTATTAAATTGGTCACCTATTAGGAGTTATTTTGCAAGCTTAGATAATTGTTCAATGATTTTACAACACTGAGAATGATATGATTGAAATTTATTTCCATTTTTGCAGTCACATGTTAAATTTATTTAATAAAGCTGTAAAATGTCTAGAAGGCAATTGCATAACAATTTAAGATATTCATGGGATAATGGTAAATTTGAGAGATGGACTATTACAAAGAAAACAAGATCTCTTTTTGGATATGAAACAAGCAAAAAAATTAAATTGTTGTCTTCACCGGAACTGACCACAGAAATTCAAACGAATTTTTTTGTTATTCATTAATAAGGCCTTAGAGTACCTGAATAAATGGTTTGGTTTTAAAAATACAAACTGGTTATTTACAATTAGCAATAAAAATTTAAAGAATAATGTTGAATTTGATGATATTGTTAACATAATCGAAAATTTAAATCTGCAAAAACTCAATATAAATATGGATGATCTTTATGGAGAAATTGCAATATTAAACAAACTTTATGATCAAATATACAGTTCTGAAGGTTTTGCGGAATTATCTACTGCAAGTAATTGGCAGTTAATATTTAATAAGACTGATGATAATTTATCAAATTTGTACAAAGTAATTTCATTTTTACTTTCTGTTCCTGCCACGTCAGCATAAACAGAGAGAGTTTTTTCTGTAATGAAGAGCAAATGGCGAGACGAAAGAAACAAAAGATCTCTGAATCTGATAAAAAATGAACTAATTATTTATGTACTTTAATTTAAATATAGACTGTTAAGACGCCTTGCAATTATTTAGCAATGATAATTATTTGATAAAACTTGCGAAAAGCAATAAAAAATATGTTTTTAAATATAGCAATAAAGATAAAAAAATTGTACTTTATTTTTATACTGTGTACTTTTTTTCTCAACCTTTAATAACCAATGTACTTTAATTTCCAAAAAAAGGTGGGAACCCTAGCTGCTACTGAGAGGTTGAAATTATTCTGCTGGGAACAGTGACGCAATATTACCAGGGTATAATAAGCCATTGGCGTATAAAGTGGGGTGAAATACCATAGAATTAACAATTTAGTTAAACTGTATGATTTGCTACCAAATAATTATTTTGAAACACTTTTGAAGTTTTCTTTTTGAGTTTTTTCTTTATGCCTTTAAAAGGCTTCGAAAAGCTGAATCATTTATTATATTTATTTTGTCCCTCGCATAGTGTCTCAGGAATTGAGTTCGTTGGCCAAAGCTTAAATTTTTTGTTTTAATTGGTATCTGAGAGTTTAACGCCGTTTAATAATGAACATTTCAAAACTAAAAGTGTAATAAAAAACAATATATTTATTTTTTTCTAAATGAAAATAAAACTATTTTAGATAAAGAAAAATAAATAAAATAAACGTCGTTTTTTGTTAGAAATGTTAGAAATAAATAATATACCATTACCACAGAGAATGAATTTTGGAACAGATACAGATAATTTAGCTCAAAGTTATAGGCATTTAATTTATAAAAGCAAAAACGGACACTAAAAAGAAAAATATTTTATTAATTTCTGTTACTTAATAAAATATTATAATTTATTATTTATGAAATTTAAAAATGTTGATTCATTTCCTCAACTGTCAATATTTTGTGTTGAAAATATTTAAACTTTTTTCTTTTGATTTTGTTTAAAATTTAATAAATGTTGAAATATTGAAAAAAGTCATAAAAAATAAATATATTTGGGGGACTCGAACGGTGTGCTATTAAGTCATATTGTCATAATGTCTTAATATTTTAGTATGGTTTAAAAAAATTGTTGTTGTGCTGCAAACAAAAAAGTCATGAAATAATAATACTTTTTGAGGTATGCTTATTGTTTTGTCATAAAATAATGGAAAAAATCTGAGCCAAAAGTTAAACGCGTGCGCGCAAATCCAACTAAAAATGGTATCTGCTGGAAGAAAAGTCGGTAATAGAGATTTTTGAACCTCAAGGTGGACACTTCTGCGGATAGTGAGCAAACTAGCAACGTTTATTAAAAACCCTTCCTCAGTTTATTCTTCCTCGTCTTCATCACTTACAAGGAAATGAATTAAAATTTAAATGGATACATTTTTTTCATACTTGGTCCACCCGTTATTATGTCCAACATGTAATTTTCAAACAAACTGTGTATTATTTTATTTTTTTCGCTTGTTTTTGGAATTTTCAAACAAAATTTTTATAAATGTTTTAATTTCTTTTCTTTGATGTCAAATATTTATATGTAAATGTTTTGTGTTCATATCAGCTGACGGGTTGTTCATAGCAGTCATACATTTTCGTGCTCTTATTTCATGACTACCGTTTCCACCTCCCAATTGTTTTTTATAAAAATAGAAGACCTCAAACTCAATAAAATAATTCAATTAATTTATAAAAATAAAAATGTCGAATAATATCATCAATTAAAAAAAATAATTGTAATTGTCGGCATGGCATGCTCTCAAATTATCTGTGTCCCTAAAAAAATTAAAAAGTCGTTATGAAAAGTGGCATGGAGTAAATATAGATTTTATAAGCGGTTTGCATACTTCTTAAAAGGCGAAATCACTGTGCAGATCGCTGCAGAAACTACAAACCGAAACATTACTGAGAGACCATCAAAGGCACTGGACAGTTGTAGCGTTGGATCTAAGAGGTGAAAGCTTGACAATATTAATAAAAAAATCGGATCACAGAACCAACTTACAAAAGTGCATATCATTCAAAAAGTTTTTTCCGCTCGTGCAGTGAAGACAAAATGGATTCTCGAATGTAGTGCGTGCGATTATAAAAGGCTTAAATCTGCAGTCATCATATCATCACATAACTGCTGATACTGTTGCTCATCAAAGAACGCTACTAAAATCATACCGAATTCAGCAGGTATACAACTACAAGTTCTACTGGATCTTACAGCCCAACATTTGTTAAAATCATTTAAAATAAATGAATTTCGGAAATATTGAAACTGCAAGTTGGCACGCAGATCTTTCATAGTGTTTGTACCACTTCTATTGATAAAAACTCATCATGAAAAAGTTAGTGATATCAGATCCCGAATATCATACTACAGCCATTTGAATTAGATTTAAGAGCAGACAATTGAAGTAAAGCTCCAATTAGTGCTAGCAATAATGGAAAAATTGCTTTGGCTTTGTCTGACACAAAGGATTTATCCAGCTGCACTATATGCCAAACAACGTCAAGCCAATTGAACCAAGTACCCGCAAAATCAATAGATAGTAACGATGAAATAAATTTGAATTATCACAGCTCTATACAAGACTACGATTTATGGAACACGTACTGAAAATTAAATATTATTTGGATTTTTAACCTACAGGATTTATAAGAAACAACGACACTAGCAACAACCTGCATAAAACGAAAGTGGCATAATTTTCGAATTTCACTCTTTCATCGCAATCGATAATTCACTCAGTGCAAAGGAAACAACTAAAATTGTGTCTTTGCCACTTTTTCGCAGTTAAGGCTCGACATATTCAATATGAATTTCGGGAATACGGTAGTAAGATTCTTTAAAGATCACGAAAAAGGATCCGAAAAAAAACAGGTGGTGATATAAACCTTATTTCAAGATTTAAAAGTCAATTAGTACCTAATAAAAGGAATAAGGATTACAGATTTTATAAAGAGCAGAATAACATATGTATAATTTTCACGAAATTTTGCAAATGAGGATTTACTTCATATATTATTGCTAACGTCAAATCCGTTCATCTCTGGCATCCGATATCAATTGAAAATAGAACATCCGGATTTACATACATGAAGAATCGTAAGGATTGCTACACGACAGAAATAATATAGAACTGAATATGGAATATGTGAAGCAATATTCCAAAATACTCAATAATCGTCCATTTGCTGAAAATGATTTGAAGTAGTGTCGCAAATCGCAATAGCAAGAAATTTAGCAATTTAAACTCGCAAGTGTATATTGAAGTGAAGTGGTGACATATTTTCTAACTGTGCATTAAAGAGAAAATAAAATGCTGCACAATGTTTTCTTTTTATTTCAAACAAAAAATTTAAAATTTTAAGCAACTAATTAAAAATATGCAATTTAAATTTTTTTTAAATTTTTCAATTGCTGTCTTAAGCACAGGAAATTTTTTATAAACAACTGATTATTGTCATCTTCGAAAATTTTTTGGTTGTTGCAAAAAAAAAACCAAAACATACTGTTCTTCCTTAATATGTTGAATATACCTTAGAATTTATTTGAAGGCATTAACAATATAATTTTGCTATGTAACCCCTTGTTGAAGTCACTTGGAAATGCTAAGAAATCAAATTATTTCTGCATCTCCGAGTTTGACTCCGTGAATCCAATCAACAAAAATAGTCCGTAAAAAATTTTAATTGTATGAATACAAATTTAATGTAATTAGGATGGTTTTTATACAAATGTGTATATACGTTATAATCTGTAATAAGTTCGGGTCGAATAACATTTGAAGTACTTGCGAAAAATCGTTTTTTTTTGTGATTTGTGATTTGGATCGAAACAAGAAAACATCTTGCAATGGCCTTTATTAAAATCCTTGGAAAAAATTTAAATTTTCATCATTTCTGGATCACAAATACTGGATCTTATTGACTTCATTGGAAGTTTTTTTCTGTTCACTGGGTATCTGTGACTGCATAAATAGATTTATGTGCTAAAATTTAGTAAAAAAGAGGGGCAGTTGCATTTTTTACTCCATATTAATAATTTATTTTTTCTCTATCTCAACCCTTTATGGACCGATAAAACTTCAGAGATGGAGGCTGATAATTATATACGTTAAACATGTCCTAAGTTATTTAGGGGTTAGACCGCTTGATGCAATATTGAAAATAAATTCTTCGACTGATACTTTTCACATATATATTTGCAATTGATTGACCGATTAAAGCACTGTTCTTGAAAATTACCTATCCTAAAGTTTATCTTGTATGTGCACAATTGTGTAGAAAATTAGAAACGAGTCTCCTGGAATAAGTTTTAGATTAGTACTAGTTTTCCCAACAGATCTGACTTAATTTCTTTTCGAATACTGTTTCATGCAACATATGGAAATGGGTCTAGTGGAACCTATTGTATAATCTATTAAGTTTGAAACCTATTCAAAAACTTCTCTAGGTATTATTAAAATGGTTTATCTGCATGGCCTTTTTCAATAAACAAGGAAGAGTACTGACTCAAAAGTTACATAGTTTTGGACAACCAAAAACGATTCTGACCCACTGTGCGTCGTAGTTATAGCTAGACATGCAAACTTTTATTTTATTATTTATGCGTATACAATATTAAAACGCGAATTCATTAAATTTTCGTTTGCAAACATTTTTTCTTTTTTTGTTAATTTATTTTCAAGAAAATCGATACAGATACAAAATGTTTTGTGCGTTTCAATGTTGAATATATTAACAATACACAGGCAGGGAGCAAGAATCTTTTTAAGTATCTATGTGCCACGTTGAATAGTTTCTGTTTCATGGTATTTGTTGAATTCTCATTGACTGCTGAAAAATATTGTGTAACAATTTATTTACTTTTTTATTTCAGAAAAATCAGGGATAAAGTTAAATGTAACTTCTATAGGAAATAACAATATTTTTAGTAATGACAATTTCGTTGTTAACATACCACTTTTATCAGTCGTCCACAGACTTATAATACTACATTTCACAATTGCATGGGTTATTTTCAACTCTCCCCCTCGCAACGGAAAAATCATTCTCATACTCGCAATTTCAACGTTTTTGCTAGTGTTAATCAAGTAACAAGCCGACAACAGAACATTCTTGCGTGATCTTTTATATGAGACTGAATGATTTTTTTTAATATTTACACTGTACGAATAAGCACGTATATGTAAGAGATAAATAGAAAAAAGGGCCATAGGATCGCTGGGGTAGATGGTACACAAGTGTTTTTTTATGTACATATGTTGTTATGTATTTTGAATCCACAGTTTTAACAAACGTAACTTCTAGATGGAGCAAAGTTTTCACATGCCAGGGAGGGGCAATCATACGGACAATTTTATTTTGTTGTCATTGAATTTTTTCTACATTAGAATCATATTCGGTGCTCCATAACTGAATCTCATAGTACCACATTGGCTTTTAAAATGGAGCTGTATAAAATAAATTTTGCAGTCTAGATGCGCGGAGTTTAAACATTTCTTTCGTCAACATCAATTACTGAAAATTATGAAAAGTTTAGATATTTATATAGATTATTATTAAATGAGTTTTGTGAATAACATTACACATATGTATATTATCAAAAAACTAAGTGAGGAAAACCCATAAGAATTGTTTTTAACGATGCTTGGCGATTTTCGATTGCGATTTTGGCGGCAGCAGTAGGGGTACAAGTACAACAATACAACAAAAACAGGCATTTTTGTTGTCCAAAATGAATGCAATGCATAGGTTTTTGACAGCTAAGTGAACTGAAAAGAATCCAAGCAAAACACTTGTCAAATGTGCAGACTTATCTGTTTTTTGAAGTTTTTTGATATGCTGAACAGTCTTACAGTTTTTTGTTCGGAGAATAAGTTTTCCATGTAGTGTCAACTTCAGCAGATTTTCTATTATGTATACGAAATCTAATTTTTATAAAAAAAATGTTTGTTATTGGAACCCTAGTTCCAATAACAAATAGTCCTAGTGTAACTATTTTATTAGGGAAATTACACCACCTAAATACGTATCTTTTTTATAATAATCTTTTACTTTTGCGTGATAAAAGACGATTACTAAAGGTCTCTCATCATCTCTACAAAAATTACTGCCGTGCCTTACATTAAAATAATCTTAATAATCTCCATAAGTAAAAATGTCATTTATATTCTTTTTATGGAGTTTGACAATGATACAATAGCAAACGCATGACCAGCAGTTGGCTTGCAGAGACCTTATTTACTGCCATTGATTTAAAGTGCATTGTAACGACAAAAGTCGTTATATGTACATGTTTTTGTCACCACATATACATATATAAGTTATAAATGAACTACTAATAATTATTTTACAATATATATAAATATATTTATATAGGGCGATTTTTTGAGAGCTTTCGGATTTGATTTAAAAAAGGACAAAATTTGGAGAAATGTATGAAAATTTTATTTGAGTTCATAGACCGATGTATATAATTTAATGTTTAAAGATGATTTCATGTAGATGTTGGCAGCGACTACGCCTCACGCTGAGTCCAATTTTAGTATACTCTCTCTAACATATCGGTTGGTATCTCACGAATAAATTTTTTAATTTTGGTTTCCATTGCTTCAACCATCGCGGGCTTGTCCCTATAGACATAAGCCTTAACTAGCCCCACAAAAAATAGTTAAAGGCGTTAAATCGAACCATCTAGGAGGCCAATTGACCGGGCCAAAGGTGAAATAAAGCATTCACCGAACTCGACTCTCAATTGGGCCATTGTTTCACCATCTTGTAGGAACCACATGTCAACCAAGTACAGCTCTTCCATTTTGGCCAAAAATTGTAATGATCGCAAACAAAAACGACCCTGGACCCAGCTGGTCTTATCCCGGCAACCAGGGGAAACATGTCGTTACAGCATCAACATTGTTTCCCTTTCTGACTGAGCTGGCATTATACTGCATCACATATTTTGAACAAGTAATATAAAACGAAATTCGCTCCGTATATATATAAGAAAAATAGATCAAAAGTTTGTTGGTGTGACATTTATACCAGATTTACAAAAACAACATGTAATTTTCTTAACTTGTGCTAAACAAATTAAAGTAAAATATATGTTGTTTTTGTAATTATTGTATAGAATAGCCACCAAGTTCAATATACACTGAAAATGCTGCCAACGTACACTTTGAAATGCAACTCTGATGTGAAGATGACCAGTCCTTTGCTGGATTTTCATCCTTCTGCTGATACTTGTAGTGTTTACACTGTAGGATTTTCCTCATTCCATACAGTTTTTTTCTTACAGATAATGAAGGTTTAATTATTATTGGCCATAGTCTATATCTGAAAGTAGTTCTGATATGACTTGTTCATCCAAAATATTGAAGAGTACTTGATGTGAACTGAAGTTGAAAAAGGTATCATAATTCTTTTACGTGAGCACAGGAGTATTTGTAACCCCATATAATTATTTTTTTAATAAAAAAAAATTTTAAATTAAAAAAAAACAAAAAAATTTTTTTAATATAAAAACAGTTTTATTTTTCCAAATTGCAAATTGCAACTGTCCGTTGTTGATTCTAAAAATTTAAAATTGGTTCCTCCAGATAACGTGAATCATAATTCCTGACGTGTATTGTGAATTTGTAACCAAAAACCTGACAAAAGCATGTTTCCATATTTGGAATAAAAGAAAGGCAATTTGTAAGCCAACAACTATGATTTTGTTTTTTTATAATGAAAATTATCTAAAAATGTCAGAAATTTTTAAGAATAATTATAAAAAAGAAAAGTTTTATTCAGTTAAGTCAAAGTGTTAGCTACACATTGATATTTGATTTGAAATAGTTTAAAAACACCAAAACTTCTGGGCAGGTAATTTTAAAAATTTTGGAACGAAACAAAATTTTAAATAGCAAATTAAGGAGTTTTGCATTAAATATATCGGTATGTTTGTGAGAATCGTTATTTATAATACAAAACTATTGTTTGTGCCAAAAGCTCATGCCAAATTATATTCAGTTTAGCTAATGGCAATGAATCTGCAAAAAGTTACTTTTTTGATATAGAACTCGTGGTTATATATAAGTACACACACACACACACACACACACACACACACACACACACACACACACACACACACACACACACACACACATATATATATATATATATATATATATGTATATATATATATATATATATATATATATATATATATATATATATATATATATATATATATATATATATATATATACAATATACTTATATATATATATGTATATATATATATATATATATATATATATATATATATATATATATATATATATATATATATACAATATACTTATATATATATATGTATATATATATATATATATATATATATATATATATATATATATATATATATATATGTATATATATATATATATATATATATATATATATATATATATATATATATATATATATATATATGTATATATATATATATATATATATATATATATATATATATATATATATATATATATATATATATATATATATATATATATATTAAATATGCGTTATTGAATCCGTTGCTTCATCGCTGAGCGTAACAGATAATAACTGATTTCTGATATGATAAGGTTTTGGAATTATGTTTTTTTATAAATTTTTTTTTCTAGATTCAGTTTTCAGTTTCTTGGAATTTGTATATGCCATTTGCAATTCGTATAAAAGACTGATGATGTTTACATTGACTGACAGATAGTAGAATAAAAACACAAGATCTCTGAAAGAGGTTGCGGGTTACCCCTACGCTATCCACTAATTTGCATATTATTGAATGAAAGTTATCGAGATTTCGGAACAGGTTATTAATAACTCTAATATAGGTTTGTCTTGAATTAGATCTGAAGTATATAAGTCATTTAATAGATCATGGTGTGGTGTGATCTATTTTTTAAAACCAACCGTTTTGTTCCACTAAAAGCCATTTAGGATAAATTTATATAAAACAAATAATACAAACTGGCCGGAGCATTATACAAACCAATTAAAATCGTTTAATTTTTTAAATTTCACTTATAAAAATTGTTCCACGATGCCTGTTTTTATTTAAAGTAATTAAAAAACTTAGGAGCATGAAATGACTCTTAAAGAAATAACTGCCTAAACGAAATCTAAAATGAGCTCCTAAAAAATGGGGCTTTATTTCATATGCAATAAACTAAAAAATTTAATGTGAAATAATTCCCAAACGAAATGACCCTAAACAGAAATTAAATATTTTATTAGGGATTTATTAGGTATAAAATAAAGCCACGATCTTAAAAATCAAATAAACCTCCAATATATTGCACAAATATCGTAAAAGAAAATGCAAAACAACGTATCATCAACATGGGCGTAGCTAGGTATGGGCCTAATTCTATAATAATTTTTTTACATACAATATAAAATAATTAAAAAATGCACAGGGTATTTTGGACGGATTGCTTTTTTCTATTCACGAAAACACAGCCAATTTAGGAATAGAGATGTCGGTTCCAAGGATAGTCTCTCGTCAAACGCACCGTTCAAATCCCCCGTTTTCATCACCTGCTGAATACTGGAAGCGATCTATATACATTCCTTATATAGATTCTTTAATTTCATCACTGAACAGAAGATTTAATGAAGAGAATAGGCCAGCGTTTGCAATTCATTGATTGCACCCGTCAAACATGCTTCCTTTGAAGCTGGAAGAGCTTAAATATGCCACAAAAACGTTTGAGCATTTTTATGAGTTGGATGATTTGGAAGGAGAAATTGAGCTTTGTTATAATTCTTGGCAACAAAAAAAAAATGGGTAAAGACGAATTAGCCGACTTAGAGCTGGCGAGTATTTTGAAAGACGCTGGATTATTTTATCCAAATATAAGGAAGGCGTTATTAATTTCATTGTCACAGGCGTGCACTACTGCAACTGTTGAGCGGTCATTTAGCACTTTAAGATGGGTAAAAACATGGTTGCGCTCCACAATGACTGAAGCTCGTTTAAACGGTAAAATAATATGCAATTTTACTTATTATCAAAAAATAAGTATATTGTGTATTGCAGGACTATGTATGCTAAGCGTCCACCGAAGATTGGTAACCGAGAAGAAGGACGAATTTTTGGAAAAAATTCTAGCAAAATTTTCAGAAGATCCACGCAGATTACTCCTCAAATAGTCAAAACTCAAGCACTATATTCTTGAGAACACTTGTGAAGACCATCTGCAAGCAACAAATATTTGCATCGAAAATTTTTGTTCAAATCTCGTGATATCATCAGTTTACTCCCCTCCCAGATTTTCAATCAGTGAGGATCAATACGAGGATTTTTACAAAACTCTTGGCCCTTGTTTCGTAGCAGCTGGAGACTACAATGCAAAGCATACGTTCTGGGGATCGCGTCTTATTACACCTAGAGGACGAGCATTGTTCAACACAATTTCAAAAATGGGTTTGGATGTCATTTCTAGCGGGGAGCCCACTTACTGGCCTACTGACTTACAAAAAATTCCGGATGTTATAGATTTTGGGGTCATGAAAAATATCCCTAGGGATTTAATTCATGTTGAAGCTTCACATGATCTCTCCTCCGATCACTCTCCCACGATCGTTACAATTTGTAGCCCAATAAGAAGTGGCTTACCTCACCCATATGCGAAGATGATAAATCGTGTTAACTGGCTGGGGTTCAAAAAATATCTCAGTAGTCATTGTACGGAAAATATCAGGCTTAGAACTCCCGATGATATTGAACTTAACATTGCCAATCTTACCGAGAATATTAAACAGGCTGCTAAACATGCCAGTACCTCCCATCCGCAGACTGGGTTTAATAGAATTTATTCTGCGGATATTGAACGTCTCGTATGTGAAAAAAGAAGAGCTAGAAGGGAATGGCAACAGCACAGATCGCCCCAACATAAAATCAGACTTAGAGAATGCACTAAACGACTCCAAGAGTTGCTTGCATCTGAAAAATCTGCTTCTCTTAAGAACTATCTGGAAGGTCTCGATGTCACAGCAGCATCTAATTACTCCTTGTGGCGCGCTGCTAAAAAACTTAAAACACCCGTTGAGTCTAAACCACCCCTGCGCACTTCTACCGGAGGTTGGGCAAGAACTAATACTGAAAAAGGTAACATATTAGCAGGTCATTTAAAAAACGTATTTACCCCAAACACATGTACTGGTGCTGTTGATTTGCCGAGCGTAGTTGCTCTACCCCCTCGACCCATAAAGTTTAAGGTGCTTGATGTACAAAAACTAATTGCTGAAACCAATCCAAAGAAGGCCCCGGGTATTGATGGAATTAGTAACAAGATGCTGATGCAGTTGCCTCGTATTGCTATTAGAATCCTGTTATTCATTTTTAATGGCATTTTACGACTGGAGTATTACCCTCACAGCTGGAAACTTGCCATGGTCAAAATGATTCCAAAGGCGGGTAAAGATCTTACTAAGGCTGAGTCATATAGGCCAATAAGTTTGCTGTCAACAATTTCAAAGCTCTTTGAAAAACTTCTCATGACAAAATTGTCCCCAATTCTAGCTGATAATGGATGCATACCGGACCATCAATTTGGTTTTAGAAGTCAGCATAGCACCATTGAACAAACTCATCGATTGGTCCATTTCATAAGAAGAGCATTTGAAGAAAAAAAGTATTGTTCTTCCCTCTTTATTGATGTCTCTCAGGCATTTGATAAAGTGTGGCATGAAGGCCTAATTGTAAAATTGAAGACATATCTGCCAATAAACATTGTAAATCTATTGGAAAGTTATATTCTTGCCCGGAAATTCACTGTTGTGGAAGAAGACTTCATGAGTGAGCCCGAAACTATCTCATCCGGTGTGCCACAGGGGAGTATACTGGGTCCAGTTTTGTATTTGATCTATACCTGTGATATGCCATTAAGCAGTAATATCCTCACTTCTACATTTGCTGATGATACAGCCTGCCTTAGTATGCATGAAAACCCTCACGAGGCATCCCGTTATCTTTAGGAACATATTAAGCTGTTGGAACTGTGGTTGAACTTATGGAGAATAAAAGTAAATGAACAAAAGTGTGTTCATGTCACATTTACTCTACGAAGAGACACTTGTTCCCCCATTCGAATCAACAACCAAGTTGTGCCTCAACATTCACAGGTGAAATACCTTGGTATACACCTTGACCGACGGCTTACATGGAAACACCACATCGACTCTAAGCTGACACAAATGAAGCTTAAATTAACTCAGATACATTGGCTGATTGGTAGAAATTCTACCCTCAGTCTAGATTGTAAACTTTTAATATACAAGTCGCTTTTGAAACCCATATGGTGTTACGGAATTCAGCTATGGGGCACTACTTCAGCTTCCAATGTAGAGCGAATACAACGTATGCAAAACAAAATTTTAAGGTTAATAACATCGGCTCCTTGGTACATGAAAAATTCAATTTTACATCGTGATTTAAATATGCCACTTGTGACCGCTGAAATTGCAAAATATGCAGGCAAATATTTAACGAAACTAGAGTCCCATCCTAATCCGCTTGCTCGTAACATCTTGAACTTTCCTGGACACATCCGCTTAAAAAAGAGGGATACTACAGCTTTAGTACGCAACACTCCAGATGAAACTTTTTAAAAATATATTTATGCTAAATACGATTCTAATGTATTATTAATTATTATCACTAAATTTATGTCTGACACTGGTTGGGCCTAATAATTATTTATATATTTAAGATTTGAATACTTATTGTTAGTTCAGATGTGAAGATACAATAAATAAATATAAGCATGCAAAAAAAAAAAAAAAAAATAGATCGAAATTTTAATAATCATAAAAAATCATAATCATAAAAAATCATAATTTTCGTGGCACCACCCTATTTCATACCCTGGCTACGCACTTGATCATCAAAAAATTCGAAATTGAGTTTCTTATTGATTACGATTCACTACATTATATTAGACACTTTAAATTTCTGCTATGAAAAATAACCCAGTTATAACAAAAATTCCAAATAACGTACTCGTATCGTCAAGTGCATGATTTTTATGAATAATACATAGTTATGTAAATATTGGTATAAACCTTATATCTGCATTAATTATATCTAGCGAAGTGAATAGTTAGAGGCCTTGGGGTCGACAGGATCTTAACCTATTCTTAATCTTCAAATGGGTAAGTAAGAACCTCGCATTATTGGTATGAATGTTGTGTTTGTTATATAATGTGCCCAATGGTTAGCAGAACTAGCGCTGTGGGATGAACTAAACGCAATGTTGCGGTGCCCGGTGAACATCTTGTAGTACGTGTACAAGGTGGAGGAAAGCAATGTTATAATTTAAATTGGCTAATGTCGCCAAATGTCACTGTGCTTTGATATTTATGATGTAGATGTGTAGAGAATTAGTTATCAACAAGCCATGGACCTATACACCGCTCAAGTAATATTCTCGATCAGTGATGGTTTTAAATTGGGCCACTAATTTCAATGTCGAGTGATCTCCCGTTTTTGAGATTTGAACTGGCCGTCTAGATCGCCAGATTTAACAGCAGCAGACTTCTTCCTTTGGGGTTTTATTTTAAATCAGGCTTACCGCAACAAACCACGAAACTTCCTGGTCTTGAAAGCTAAAATTGAAGAAGAAATCGAAAATTTGGTGCCAGATGTTTTGCCAGCAGCAAAATGCAGAAAAACGATCCAATTATGCATCCACTTGGGAGGTGACCATTTGAGCGATATTACTTTTTCCAATTAATAATATAAATTTTACACTTTCAAATAAACTTTTTATGAAAACATGGCTTTTTTGACGGCCACTTCAAATTATGATATTATTTTGCTCCACTATGTACATATGTATTTGATATATTATAATGAAATTAAAGGTTTTTTGTATAATGACATGTCGTTATTTTTAATACATAAGTATATACACCCATAAAGGGTGATTTTTTTTAGCAACTTTGTTTTTTGGCAACAATGTTTTTGGCAGCTCAGCTGTTTTCGTGTAACATGTTACTGTTAAACAAGTGCAATTTGGTCTATAATTTAACCATGAATTTTAGACATATCGCATGAGCCATTTAAGGCGTAGTCGCTATCAACATTTACATGAAATCATCTTTAAACATTCAATTGTATAGATCTAAATTTTATGTTTTTTTATCAAATCCGAAAGCTCTTAAAAAATCACCCTAAACATAGGAATATACAGTAAGACGTTAATAATGATTTTGCACACTAAAAATAAACACGGTTTAGTTAAATTTTTATCAATTAAATCATATATACATATATACTCCTTCCACTCCCGGGCTTCTACGAAGCATTTCCATCTTTACACGGGTTGTTTTTGCTGTTGTTTTCGCATTGTTATTAGGTTTTTGCCTTGTATCAGTTTCGTTAATCGGTTCTTATTCCAGCAAAGTAGATGACTGGTCTGCTGTAGCAGGTCTAGGATAATGGGGCTGCCATCTGTCGTTGCCTAAAAACAACGCCTTCTCTGTATTTTGGTGCAGTGGTGGGGAACCTCGCTAATCTTGTGGCTCTGCCTGACCTTTGTTTGTCGTGATGTTATCCTCTTTTCCTGGGAGAGAGGATTGGTCAGCGCGCTCTTCATTGGATGGATTTTTTGAAACGTGAAAAACCATGGTGAAATTTTTTTTCCTCTGCCAGGGAAGGGAGCGAACCTAGGGTACTCGGTTTTGTAAGCAAGCACTTTAACCAATACATCACGCCACCACCAATAGTTCAGTTATACTTTTTGTTAAATTTATACTTTTGTTAAATTTATAGATATTTTAATAATGAAGAAATAAGCAAGAAATACAATAAAAACAAATCTATACTTCATTTCACATTGTCAATAAACTCTATGCACATGTTGTATTTTATAATCTCTTCAAATTAGCGGTGATTTACGTTTATAAAATGCGTACAATGTTCATAATAACGACTGTTTATGTTAGTTTGTGCTAAATTTTTGTAATATACGCGTCGTAAAGTGGCATAACTACAAATATTAAAAATACTAAGGAAAATATTGTCGTATAACATTATACAATTGATTTATTATAATCGGCTACTAGGAAAAAATGTGGAGGAGTTGTCAGAGATGATTTCAGTTTTAAGGAGAACAATTCTTAACGTTATAAATCGAGCTGAAAAATATATTTGAATTAGATTGGAATTAAAACAAGGAGGTGGGCGAAAAATAAGATAAACAGACGCACAGTGGGGTATTGGACCCATAAAACGGAGATCAATTAAACTACTTATCCGATTTGAAAAATTCTTTCACTATAAGAATGATACGTTATTCCTGAGTGACATATGATACAATTTTTTTGGAAAAGTGGGCGGTGCCACTCCCCCTTATTAAAAATCGCTCTGCAGGCCATAATAATAGACCGATTGTCATGAAACATTCTCAATGTGGTACTGTTGACCGTGTAATAGTACTTAGCTAAACTTGTTTGTGACAGGATAATAGGGCGTGGCACCGCCCGTATAACCTAAAAATTATAACGGTTATATCTCATGAACTATCAGAGGTAGGAAGATGAGATTTGGTATATATGTTGATCGTACTGTATGAATTACATTTAAGGTGGATTAGGGCGGTGCCACGCCCCCTTTGTTACAAACAAATTTACTCCTCGAAATCAATTTCTTTGCGACCTCTTTTAGTTGTTGTAGTCACTCACAAAGGCTATTGAAGAATCTAACCAATTTTGATTTTTTCTCAAAAATCGCTCCTAATGTCTATTTGATTTTGCCCATCGATCCTTAAAATCGCAGACAAAACGAGAAAAATTCAAATTAAAGTCTTCCATATCCTCTGGATTCGTTTGTCTTATCAATTCTTGCTTCAATATATTCAACTTCTCCATTAATTGCGAAGCCTCAGCATTTTTAATAATACTGTAAAGTATTCGCCGAGAAATCAATCTTTTTGAGTTTATTCCTAAAATATAAAAACTGTATTCAGAATCTTCGCGTGATATTTCTTGTATCAATTACCAAAATAACGAAGAGGAACAACACATTATATATATTAACACTTAACAAAAAAATAGCAGCACGTCATTGACGTTGTTATTGTTGTAACCCGAAATATACCACCACGACCACTCGCATCGAATTGTATTCATATAAAATAGATACAATAGTTAATGTAAAGTAACACTACACACTTATTTTATACATATTATCTGTTATTTAAATTAAGTTATACAAAATTGTCTAAGAACACGAGCGCGAAGACAAAATAAACTTACCCTACACTTTAAATAAACCAAACAACACAATGAACAGAACACACATATTATTTTTGGGTAGAGTGCATACTAATATTGCAATAAACAAATTTAAATAACAATAACAGCAATATATGATGATGATAACGAAAGCGAAAACAAAACAGAAACTACACTTTGGACGACATGGGTTTTTTTTACAAAATTTGTTAAAAATCGAATTGGCGCAAAAACGCGCAAAATGTTTTTGTTTGTTATATTAGTACAGTTTCTAAGCTTTAAAAATATATCAATTTCAGAACACGAAGTTGAACGGTACCACTTTAAAACTTCACATACTTCTCAAGAATGGCTAAAATTTAGACCTTTTTTCCATAAATGATTAAAATTAGTTCTAACAGGTAAATGTCGACCGGCAATTGCTTTTTTGTTCGAAATTACCTGAACTTAAAGGATCGATAATAATATTAGGCTTTTTTTTATGGCAAAAATAGAAAAACTGGCACTTGAAAATACAAAAAATTCACTTTTTGTAAACACGCGAAAAAATCGAAAAAAATTACGAACTTTGAGACAAAGCAAAAATTGAATTAAGCAACATATGTTATCGATTCTTTTGCCTAGTGATGGAGAATTTTGTCTACAATAATCAGGTATAAAACATTAATCGGATATCCCAATTTTTATTTTTCAATTAATCTCCGCTTTGATGATCAAATACCCCTGTGTGAGACGTGCCGAGCATTTAATAATGTGAAATGAAGTATGAACTTGTTTCTGTTGTATTTCTTTCTTATTTCAACTCGATTACAAGTTTTTTTTTTTCAACAAAATCTCTTTAAAAATCTATAAATTTATAATATATATACATATATGTATATATATATATATATATATATATATATATATATATATATATATATATATATATATATATATATATATATATATTTATATATATATATCTATATATATATATATATATATATATATATATATATATATATATATGTATATATATATATATATATATACTTATATATATATATATATATATATATATATATATATATATATATATATATATATATATATATACATATATATAATTAAAATACATTTTCTTGGACAAAAAGTATAATTTAATTGCTAAGAATTTAACTAAACCTTGTTTATTTTCAACGTGCAAACTCAGACTGTATTTTCACTTACTATTTACTGACTTATTAATAAAAATTAGTAAATGTTTGTAAGGTTTTATAAAAAACCAATCTGATAAACCTTGTATAAACCAAAAATATTAAGGGCTTTTACACTACATACATATTAAAATACCCTTTCACGAGTACATTGAAACATGGTAAGTAAGGTTTTAAATGTATAACAATCGTCACAGTTTAGTTTTTTTCGGGCTAAATTTAGCTTAATAATTACACTTTTTGGCTTTTTTTCTAATAATGTACATACATATGTATGTATGTAGATTTTCAATTACAGGTAATTAGCTTTCATTCTAAAATAAATAAAAATTTCAAGAGGAAATTTTAAAATAGATAGAATTAATGCAACAATTATTAGATTTTTGATTTAATGTGTTTGGGTATAAAAATTCAATGAATAAAATTTCTTTATGGAACTGTCTACTTTTATGAGAAATTTTTTGTTTTCTTTTTTCAATGAGATGAATCTAGTAAAAACGAAAAGTAGAAATATATGTATGTACATACTATGTATGTACATATGTATTTACATTAAATATAACAAATTCAATTCTTTACAGATGTTGCTTGGAAAGATTAAATAAACGTTGGAAAAGTTTTGCAACAAGTTGGGATCTTATTAAAAAGATTTAGTGTGCCAACAGAACAAGTCTTTAACTTCAGGCAAAATCTATGTATAATAAAAAAAGTTTTAATAATGTTCTTAAGGGCTCTTACAATTACTTTATTTTTGTAATTTTTATTATTTTATACAATCAACCGAACATGGTTTTGAAAACCTGTTATTTTAATATACATAAGTATGTATGTAAGAGGCTTTTGCAAAAGTACAAAAAACAATTAATTAAGTATATTCTCTTTTTTTCGTTTATTTGTTTTATGGTACTCTTCTCTTAAAAAAGCAAATGGCTGTTCTCTTATAAGAAACAAGCACAATAAATATTAGCGCAATTCACAATTACGTGCATTTGAGGTAGAATTTATTTACTAAAGCAAATATTTGCAATAAATTGTGAATTATATTTTATAAATTCCGTGCAATTTTTTTCCAATTGTTTACTCTTTTATTGTCAGCTGTTACAAGTACTGACAACTATTTTAAAACAAAACGCTTATTCGCGAGTTGTACATTTTTTAAGCGATTTGAAGATTTAAAAACAAATTTTTTTTTTCATTTTTGCAATAATACCAGCTTCTGAAATGCGGCCGTTGCAACCGACGTCAATTTATTAATAATTTTATTAAGCATCAACAATAACAAGAGCACTACTTTTTCTGTTTTTAAACGAATTTTTTATATTTTGAAAACAAAAGTTTTTCTGTCAGCAAAATAAACCAAAAACATGTGTTTAAATATAACCAGCTAAGCACGATAATGGGCCGTGTGAATAAAAGGGTAGCTATAGCTTATGCTGGTAATTTTGTAGTTTTAACTAGTATTGAGGTGAATAAAAAATTCAGCTAAAGCTAGTACTTTATATAAACTAGTAAAAGCTAGTTTTTCCAGCGTTGGCTTAAAAAAGGTGTGAATAAAAAGCAGGGATTGCTTAATATTACTAGTTTATGCTTTGATTTTTATAAGCATCTGGTTGAGGTGCTTGAATGTGTTTTTCTGCTTTATATTAAAAAAGGGTTATTTTAATTTAAATATAAATATGCCTGCTTTTATGCATGTTCGCCAAAGGAAAGAATACCGCAAGAGAACACATTCTCATCCATCCGACTATTTCAATTTATACAGAGCAATGCGCATCATCTTTTGCTGATTTAACTGCAGGCAGTTGGGATTTTTTGAATAAAACTTTATAAGTTTTCATCATTTGAAAAAAACATGCACTACCTTTGTCACCCATTTTTGTATTTATTTATTTAGATCAAATATATAATTAACTAGTATCCACAGATATATCTGAGGTAGTCTCAAAACAACACTGAGAGATATATGTACGTTAGGATTCGTTGGTTATATTTTAAAACTTTTAAATAACAAATGACATTATACGATGTTGCCACCATGGTTTTTTTAATTTACCGCGTAAATAAAATTTGTGGGTACAGTGAACTCGCGATAATGTGAACTAATAAAAACCAAGGTAGTTCACATTATCGAATTTGTTCACATTTTCGATTGTAAAAATTTGTGGTGTTATATTGTTTTTTGGTTACAAAATATTGAAGCTCTTGGAATTTTTAACATAAAATGTAATTTATTGCAAACTTAACGATTTCTTAAATTTTAAGTTCACGTTTTATATTAAATTTTTGGAGCCACCATTAGCTGGCATTGAAGTCGTGTTCATTTTTATTAAAATTAGAATGAAGCTGTTTCGCTTTTTCTTTCAGCATCAATCCACTTATTGGAAGGTTTTTACTTCTCATGTTAAGAAACCACTTGTATAGAGATTTATCCATCATTGGAAGCTCTGAAATACGTAGGTTTACGTTTCACTGGTCTATAATACTTATTTTTAACACACTTATAATTTTTATTATTCTTATTGTGCATCGAACAAATGGTATATTTCCCAACATTATATTTAACACTGTAATACTTGATCCTTTTTCCAAAAATTTAAAAAATTTCATATTTCTCACTAATGGTTAAAAACTTTCTGTTATTCTTAGACATCACAGGTTTCTATGCGTGACGAAACACAACAAAACTCAAAGTGTGCAAGTACAATAGTTTACAGTTTTTTATTCAATCTGGCGATTTCCAAAATTAGAAAACAAACAAAAATTGCAAAAATTTTTGTTCACTATTTAGAGCCATTAAACTTTGTTCACTATTTAGAGCGTCCATATAAAAAAATAGGTGTTCACATTACTGGATAGTTCATTATATTGGAAGTTCACATTACCGAGAGGTCACTGTATTTATTTGGGTATTTATGAAATAGATTTAAATTTAGCATTAAGCGAGGACTGAATGCATATTCAATCAATTTTCATTCTGAAATCAGTTGAAAATAGCATATTTATTTTGCAGTTTATGCAAATAATTCCATCTTTTAAAAAATTGGCGCAGAAAATATCACAATTTTGATCAAATTAAAAATTAAAATTAATTGCAAAAGAAAAAAAAAAAATATATATATATATATATATATATATATATATATATATATATATATATATATATATATATATATATATCGACTATCGCAGTTTCAAGTATTTAGTATGTTTAGTTCGTTGGTGAGAGGCATCTAAGTTTTTATAAAAAATGGAATAAAGTATTCAAAACCACTTAAAATGCTGATAGTGGAAAACGGTAATTGTACTCTGAGTCAGAAAAATCTTAGCAAGTGGTGAAGGGCTCTGTTTGTATGCGAAGGAAAATACTTTGTTCCATTTTTTATAAAAACTTAGATGCCTCTCACCAGCGAACTAAACATACTAAATACTTGAAACTGCGATAGTCGAATGTACGTGGCCCACGAAATTTTTAAATTAACCTAATTTGTCGAGCATAGCCCGTATGTGCAATCATGTTCCACAAAAGTAAACGTAAATGAATTTTATTTTTCAAACTCTATTTTTAGTTTCCTGCGGAAGTATAAGATTGCTGTAAGCATTGGTTTCTTTAATTTTTAAATGTAACAGTAAAACGAAGCTTTTCCAGATATTAAAAAATAAAACAATTTAAAAGAAAACATCATTTACTTTAACTTTTCTGGAGCTTGCCTAATTATATATAGAATAAAATGAATTATTTAATGTCGAAGTAAATTTGCAATTCATACTTTTAAATTCCGGAAACATTATGACGGGATTTAAAAGCAAAAATAGTGGTAGCTCTTAAATAATTTTTGCCAGCTGTTAAATTTTCCAGCTTATGCTATCGTTTTTCAGCACTAGCTATGTAGCACTAGCAAAGATTTATTCACACTTTTTCTAGTTTTAACTACTAGATTTAGCTAGCACTGAAAAGATAAAGCTAGTGCTACTACTTAGCACTTTGTAGCATAAGCTACATTTTTATTCACTCTACCCAATGTATAAGCTTTGTGCCGATTATTGTCGCAATTCACTTTTGGCCGGTATGAGCCGAAAAAAATTGACGCAATTAGCGCCGATAATGTAAACACTCAATAAAAAATTGTGACATATTTTTAAATCTGTGCCGATACAGCACGATAAAAATCGGACCAGATTGTGCTAGTGGCGCCGATAGTGTAACCTTAGCTTAAGATATAAAAAATAAATAAATTAAAATATAACGGGACATAAAAACTTTTTTTAAATATGTTAACACAAAAATCGCTTTTTTGCGTTAAAAAAATATGAATTGATACCTTTGACAGAGAGTTTGCAATGAACCATTGCACTTTCAGCGCAAAGAAAAACTACGGATTTTATCAAAGCATATATTTACAAAGGTAGCATGTGCATTTGTGTATATTTTGTTAGTTTAATGTAAAACTATGCTATTTTCATTTGCAAATGCTACGATCCTAGACCATTTGCACTTGATCGTGAATTGCGCTATTGTGTTTGTACAAAATAAATACGACAAGTGGTAGAGCATTGGAAAAGTAAGCAAAAATAATAATAAGACATGCACATACATACGTCAAGCAGTACTTAAACCATTTAGTATAATACTTGAGTATTTTTGTAATTTTTATTTTATTTGTATGAAATTACATTTTAGTTTAATTTGATTCTAATATCAAATTATGAACATATGTATGTATCTACATACCTAGATATCGTCGTCTAAATTTACAAAAGTCATATTTGCGTTGGAAAAATTTTACAGAACTTGAAAAACATTTAAAAAATAGCTTAAACAGAAAAAAATTTTAAGTTTTGATTTTTAATAACTTTACAAATCTTTTTTTTTTGCATATCTCCTGCAATTGCTCGCATGTGACTTATGACTTTGTAAAATCTTCTACAAAAATTATTCGAAAGAAAAGTAATAAATTATGTAACTTTAGCATGAACTTTAACTAAACACTCAAGCGTTGTTCAACCGTTATTGGGGAGGGCATATGCTTCTTAAAAATATAAAAAAAAATTTTATACAAATAAAAAATAAAATTTTTTTAAACCAAAATTTAATAATGTAAACACTCAATAAAAAATTGTGACATATTTTTAAATCTGTGCCGATACAGCACGATAAAAATCGGACCAGATTGTGCTAGTGGCGCCGATAGTGTAACCTTAGCTTAAGATATAAAAAATAAATAAATTAAAATATAACGGGACATAAAAACTTTTTTTAAATATGTTAACACAAAAATCGCTTTTTTGCGTTAAAAAAATATGAATTGATACCTTTGACAGAGAGTTTGCAATGAACCATTGCACTTTCAGCGCAAAGAAAAACTACGGATTTTATCAAAGCATATATTTACAAAGGTAGCATGTGCATTTGTGTATATTTTGTTAGTTTAATGTAAAACTATGCTATTTTCATTTGCAAATGCTACGATCCTAGACCATTTGCACTTGATCGTGAATTGCGCTATTGTGTTTGTACAAAATAAATACGACAAGTGGTAGAGCATTGGAAAAGTAAGCAAAAATAATAATAAGACATGCACATACATACGTCAAGCAGTACTTAAACCATTTAGTATAATACTTGAGTATTTTTGTAATTTTTATTTTATTTGTATGAAATTACATTTTAGTTTAATTTGATTCTAATATCAAATTATGAACATATGTATGTATCTACATACCTAGATATCGTCGTCTAAATTTACAAAAGTCATATTTGCGTTGGAAAAATTTTACAGAACTTGAAAAACATTTAAAAAATAGCTTAAACAGAAAAAAATTTTAAGTTTTGATTTTTAATAACTTTACAAATCTTTTTTTTTTGCATATCTCCTGCAATTGCTCGCATGTGACTTATGACTTTGTAAAATCTTCTACAAAAATTATTCGAAAGAAAAGTAATAAATTATGTAACTTTAGCATGAACTTTAACTAAACACTCAAGCGTTGTTCAACCGTTATTGGGGAGGGCATATGCTTCTTAAAAATATAAAAAAAAAATTTTATACAAATAAAAAATAAAATTTTTTTAAACCAAAATTTAATAACTCAAAATTTAATAAATTAAAAAGTCATAACCATTGCTTGATTTCAATGCTTAAAATACTCATACGGTAAAATAACTACTTAGAAAAACACTTAAGGTGAATTCACCCGTTCGTTCTGCACGTTCCGAACGCTTTTTGTAGGTAGTTCGACGTCTCTATTTTTCAGAGAGAGAGAGAGAGAAAGAGAGTAAATTTAATGCGGAACAAATTTTTATGAAAAATTTAAATGAGCTGCCACATCATATTATATGTACGTATGTATGTATAATAATATACAGAGTATATTTGTCAATTTTTTATATTTATTTAACAAAATAGCTATTAGAACATGCACTCACTTTGTATATTTTTTATTTTATAAAAATTTGTTAAATTTAAAACAAAGCAAATTGCAATCAACTACCACTGTGCTGCCGGCTTGTAAAAGTGACACACAACATTTACAGAGTTGTTGCATATGGTAGCTTTGTTTCTACAGAATATTTGTTCGACGCGGGTGAATCTTCTGTAAGCAAACTAAAATTGTCTCTCAACGAAAATTTCATGCAGAACGAACGGGTGAATTCACCTTTACAGCATATCAACAAAAAACTGTTTTACTTTGACTTGCTTATAGTGAGCAAGAATGAGTAAATATAAATGCTCTGAGCGTATAAAGATAATAAAAATTGTTTTTACATTTGTCTCTCTCTTTATTTGTTTGCTTTGATCCTCTTTTGTATTTAGCTTTAAACTGAGAATCTTTAAAAAGAGTAAATGTACATATTTGAATTTAAATGTACTTTTGCAAAAGCCTAGTATGTACATATAAACCAGTGTTGCCATTAGGATACGAAAGATACATTTTTCGTATCTTTTCATGACTTCAGGTACCATGTATAATCCTGACATTTTTCGTATCTTTTGAATCTGTACGCAAAATGTACAAAAATAAAATATTAAGCTTTCCGTCTCTGACAAAGTTTTATTGGCATTTCGTTATAATTTACAGGTCATTATCCAAAAAAGACAATGTACAATTTTAATGATAAATGGCTGTTAATAAATGAGTACAATGGATGGTTAATAAAAAAATTAAATATGAAATAAGAATGTTATGTTAATAAATGTTAAACGTTAAACATGGATTTAAATTTTTTTTTTCAAAATGAATCTTTTTGGGAAAAAATGTATCTTTTTGGAAACTAAAATGTATCTTTCTGGAAATTTCACTGGCAACACTGATATAAACTTTGAGAATTCTTGGTTCATGTGTTTTGTCTTGTTTTTGTTTTTTATTCTGGTTATACTATATGTCAGCGATAGGCAAAAATACATATAAACATTTTGTTTGCCCTCACAAACACACATAAAGAATCACTATTGCCAGATCTGACATTTTCATGTCATACCTAAATTTGAAATCTTAAATCTCCATTTTTTCATAAAAATTTTGTTCATAAGAACTAGTATTTCCTCAGGTTAATTTCATATGAATTTCTGGGGATCTCACTTTTTGCATATGGCAACGCTAATTTCTAACAACAAGCGTAACACGTCCACCGTGTTTGAATGCTCGAGTGAGACTGATTTATGTTTTTTATTTCTCTGCAATACGTGTACACATGTACACAAAAAAAGAGCGTAAGCATTGGCGCGGCGCCCTTGTTTTGCGTATCCCTGCTATATGTACTATACGAACAATCTTTATATTGAAGGAGAAATGTTTTGTGTCATAACGAAATCGTCTTTATCGCGAATACAAGGTACACAAAATTGTCACGTGAACTATTTCCAATGAACACAAAATTATACACAACAACAAATATGTACACAAAGACAAAACTATAAAAATTACAGATCGAAATTTTTGGAAAGAACAGATTTCACGTGAAATATTTCCGCGATAAGGATTATTACATATTCTAATTGACTCAATGTTTTTCATATAAATTTTTACTTCAGGGCAACATTTTGTGAAATGAAAAATCATTTCCTGTTATATTTTTACCGACAGACTTTTAAAAACGTGTGGAACATGCTGAAAGGCGTTCCACTGTAAGTAGACATGCGAAGGAAATGAAGATGTCGTCGATATATGAGATGGAAATGTAAAATTCCGCTGAAAATGCCGATAGCTTCAACTTCTTTAATATTTTATTGGGTACATAGCACAACGAATAACTGATGTGGTATGTCGATTGGTTATGGTATGGAGAGACAGACGGAGAGGAAGCCCAAAATCTTCGAAAGTCTCTTTCCTAAGCTAAAGTTGCTAAGGACTATGACAAAAGCAAGCCTAAAATGCAGAAGAGCCTACTACGAAAATATGGAATCAAGTATGCCCCTTCCAATTTACTTGAGATAACAAAACTCAAACAATTAGGTCAAAGAATTAATTGGAGAAAATTCCTTCCATGTGATACCGATAAAACGTGGAAACTTGTATGAAATAAAAGTTAACGAATAATATGGGTATCGCAAAGTATTGGTGTAAGCGTTTTTTTTAACGTACCAATTACAAAGGATTTCAAATCATAATAAAAGCTATTGACTCCTACGTGGCCGCGAAGAGACAAATAGTTACAAACATTAAAAACAGGGAAGAAATCCCCTAGCCACTGGTTCGAGAAGAACTCGAACAAAATGGTCTAATGCTAAAAAGAACGAAACGCACCTAATCTATAAATTAAGATATTTGTTGCACAGAACAAATAGCATAGAGAAGCCACATAAGAGGGCAGCGCCAACTGCCAAAGCTAATGCAAGTTACCCACTGTTTGCGTTATGTGTGGGAACCCAAACGTTACTGCAAAATGTGATAAACCAAAAATGCAGCAATTGTGAAGGTAATCTGTAGAGGTCATCTATAGAGGTTGCCCTGTTTACGCGCACTTCAAGGGTACTTTGACCAGAAAATCTACTCTATGATTAATTCATCCTTTTAATATATTGGACATATAGTATCCTCAGTTAGCACAACCATCTGAAAACCATGTTTCGCAAGTTAATATTTTGAAGCTTAATTCATCCATGATACGGAAACTTTTTAGCAACCAATTTTCGTGTGTTGATATGTTAAAGTCAAAAGTTTGAATAGAACGTGAAACTCACGGCTTTAATTTGAATTTTACTGAAGCTTCAAAAGGGGCAATCAATCAGATTATAAATGACTTTACCACCAACATGACCAGCATTATGCAGAAAATGTTGGAAATGCAGTCTAAATTATGGCAGATTGTATTAAATAGCAATGAATTTAAAAACCAGTTTTTGGAATGCTAAGGGCATTCGAAGACTCACAAATGAAGTTGAACATTTCTAAATGGATAGACATATTGTTGAAATCTGACGTCTAGAAGGTTCCTTAAAATAAAGGGACATACTTTATGTGACACTAGGGACCCCGAGGTAGAGCTTGTAGTGACTGCGCAATTGAAGGGCTTGGAGAAATGCTTTAAGTGCTGATAAAATTATTAACAGCATGCTCATGGAATTGCCTAGTATAGAAAAGAAAATTATTCTTCTAATTTGTTATGCTATCTATGATCTCTGTGATTGTCCCGCGCGAATAAGACCATACGATTGTGGAATCATACAAGCATATAAGTCTGTTATCTAACATGTCACAACTTTTTGAAGAACCACTAGCTGGCTCCAGTATAACAGTGAGTGTATTTCGGATCACCACTAGCTCTCTTCATTGACGTTTCCAAGGACTTGCAAAATTGGCTAAAACATGGAGAATTGTAAACCAGTGTAGATGTGTTCATATCACTTTTGCATTGCGAATGGAAACTTGACACCACTCCAAAGAAATTAACAGTCATTATAAGTACATATTCCGCAATACAATGAAGACAAAGATGATATATGTTAAATTAAAGGTTGATCAAATTTAGTGGCTTATGGGGCAACATTCAACATTAAGCCCAAATTGCAAACTTCTTCTATACAATGCGATCCTAAAACCAATATGGTTCCATGAAATTTAGTTGTGGGGCACAGCCTCAGCCTAGTATTTTGAAAAAATATTCATAAAAAAATTTACAATTAGCATTAAATATTAATTTGAAATACAAAAAAGCAAGAGATATTTTAACAAATATTATACTCGTTGGCAAGAATGATTAAGAATGATTATTTCTATCATTCTTGCTCGTAAGTATAATTTTTGAAGTGCTTAATATTTGAAAATTAGGTGGAAGTTCATTTCAGCATGGAATGTTCTAACGACGGAATTTCTCCTCTTAGCTGGGGTAGGTCAGCGGAGTCCAGGAGTCGTTTACAGAAAGTAAAATTAATGGAATAATACCAATCCTAGCATCTCGTGGCTGAGATTAATAAACACCAAATAAAATACTTTATCAACGTTATAAACTTAAGCCATTTATTATTCCTGTGCATTCGGGATCAAAGAAAACAGTAAATAATTAAAATGTAACCAAATAAAAAAATTTCAGTATGACGCTAAGCAGTTCGCACCATACTCCACTACTAATGGGGGAAATACAATACTCCAGCACGGTGACGCTAGGATTGTCCAGAAGTGAGGAGAGAGCAATCACCTGCAGTCCCACTCCTAGAGATGGGAAAAAAGCAAAACCAGCAGTTTCCCTCTCTGGGATGGTCGAGACACAGCGTCACCAGTCCTACTCTCAGAGGTGGGAAAGAGCAAAACCAGCAGTTTCCCTCTCCAAGATGGGCTGCAGCAGTCCCCCACTCCCACAATAACAATCCCGTAGGAAGAGCCAAGCCAAAAATTTCTTCGCGATTGTGATCCTATATGGCTGGAGAGATAAAAAAGCAAAGTCAAAAGTCTCTATTCCCTACCGATAGCCTAACAGAACAGCCCAAGCCAACTTGTTCCAGTGAACTTATAAGAAAAGCCAAGTCAACAGTTCTTATAGGATCACTTATCTACTGGACAGCCAAAAACCAACTGTCCCGATCGCTTGTTTGGTTCGGGCTTTTATAGCAGTCACAGCAATCACACACATATGGAACTCATACGTATGTATGCGTGCACATAAACAACACCGCTGGTGCTGGGTTGTATTCTAATATAGGCAAATAGAATAGATTTAAATTAACGGATGTTCACATTTAAAATACAATATACATATGGGAAATAAAGTGATATGAAGCTTACATAAAAGATTCTTATACCAAAATTTAGTGGGGCCACAACGAGGTTCTGACTTTGGTCGTTACAATGTGATATGATATCTGATTGAGTTAATTCTATAGCTTCTATTCAATCTATAAAATTGTATCGTATTGTAAAGATAATCGCGTTGTCTGCTGCATACAATTTTGTTTAGAAATATTAGTGTACGGCCCTTTAGCAGGTTTTCAGAGGATGTGTTAAAGACCTGTTGAGAAAACTAAAATATACAGCAGTTTCTCGCGCATCAATATATCTTTCAAACCCGTTGTAAGCAATTTGCAGTTTATTATTGCTTATGGCATCAAAATTAGAAAATAGTTCACAACTATACATTAGAGTCGGTTGTAGCGTGCGGATATTAATTGGAGTAAAATATAATGTCATCAAAAGATTCCTTAGCATCGAGTAACTTTTACCACATGTAGAATCTACATGGTTTCATCACGACAGGTTATTGTTAAAAATAAAACCAAGATTTTTGGCATACTCTACAAGCTCAATGGTCAATAAGTATTTGCGGTAAGGTAAGTTGCACAAAGTTGGACTTACTGATCATCACCGCCTTCGATTTCTTTACATTCAGAAAAATAGCATTTACTGATGCCCATCTGAAAACACTCTTAAGATCAAAATTTAATTTGGCAATGCATCCAGTGACTTCCAACGGTTTAGAGCTAAGAAAGCGTTGTACGTCATCTGCATACATACTTATTTACACCACAATAGATAAGTTCGAAGGGCAAATCATTTAAGTAAATGGAATATAACAGTGGGCCAGCTATCAAATCTTGCGGATCACCACTTGTGATTGAACAATTATTTGGTTTGTTTGAACCAAAATACACAACTGGCTTCTATCGCATAAGTATGAAGACAGCAAATTTCTGGCAGTATCAGAAACGACTGTCTAATTGGATTTTTTTTTTTGGAGAAAATTATATACGTGTACATTTTTTGTAGCATTTTTATACATTTTTATAATTATGAATTAACAACTCTTATTTTGTTATACGAGTATATGGCAGTGCTTAGAAAATACAACCATGGATATCTTTAAGTGCATTTTTCCAAATTCCCAAAACTCTATATACGCGATTTTTTTTGCGTGCTAGAATTTTATGAAAATATGTATATGAAATTGGTAAAAACCAATGAAATTTCAGAAGATAATCGGAAAATTGTTGTGAAAATTAAAAATCAATGCAAATCATTACAAAAAATTTTTAAAAATTAAATATAAGTTCAAGTTAACAGTGCAAACATTAAAATTTTTTAAAGAAATGGTCTGTCAACCACGCTCTGGTTCCTTCTGTGCTCAGTAAGAGAATGCAAAGGATAATTATAAGATCAATTAAAGAAATTTCGAAGCAAAGTGTGGTCGAAATGAACAAATAAGTAGAGTCCTCTGTTGGAGTAAAAATTTGCACTCAAACCGTTAGTTGTTGCATTAAAAAGGTGGCTTCGTTGGCAGAGTTGCAAGGAAAAAACCTTTGCTGCGAGCCGTTAATATAGCGAAACACTTGGAGTATGCAAAAAAGAGTCAACACATTTACATAAGTCATCCTACATTTTGGGAACATGTTATAGTTACGGACGAGTGTAAGCTTATGAAATTTGGAGGAGATGGTCGTACATGATGGAGGCTCTTCAATGGTCTGGGGATGTATGGCGGCAGGTGGTGTTGGATGTTTAAGTTTTATTATGGGAACTACGGATAAGATTATGTACATTTCCTATAACGGGTGCCGTCGTAAACTAGCAGTTCCACTCCTGCCGCAGACTCCGGGTGTTTATACATATATACATATAGTATATATTTTTAACTCTGAAAAATATCTGAGTACAGAAAACACTTTATTAGAAATCAATAACAAATTTAGCTTTTTAATTTCTTTTATTGGCCTTGTCAAACTGGGTATAAGTATGAGTGTATGACTTTTAATTTATGTACTTCATCAAAAAGGTAGGCGTTCACCATCTGCCTCAAAAGCACATGTGTTTATAAATGTAGAGTTAAATGTTGTAGGAAAACTATTAAGCGTAAAAACTTTTATTTTTATAGATTTTGTCGATAGTAGTAATTAACTAGCGTATATGAAGTTGTTGTGAATTAGAATGTGAACAAAAATATGTACATATGTATATGTTTTGTTTGTAATATGTACATAAATATATGGATATGTATATGTACATATGGATGTATCGTTGTACTTCCCAACTAAATAATTTTTTTTCAGTAGTAAACAGGCATAAAAAATTCTTTAAATATGTATATTCATACATACATACATACATATGTACATGCACAAACATATTTTCCCACTCATGTTTGCTTGTATTTTCCACTGCGTAAAAGGATAATAAAAACGTAAATACAAAACAAAACAATCAGCGTTGCAGTGTTGAACATTCAAATCAGGTCCTAAGATTTCGTTGTGTTTATGCATAAGTACGTCGGCATCGCTCATTACGTGATGGTTGCTTTTTCGCTATCTTCTTTATTTCCTCAACTATTTTTATTTATTAAATCTTTAATTTAATTGAACTAACAATAAGTATTGAGATCTTAAATCTAAATTAATATTTATTTAAGCCCAGCCAATGGCAGACAAATAAACATTAGTTTCTACGTGTCCTTCTGTGTTGTCTCCTGTGGCCTTTATATGAAGTCTGTTCAATAGAATTTTCATTTTCTCAAAAATTATTTATTTATTCATCAATTTTGTCTCCTTCAAAGTATTCCCTTTAGATATAATACACTAGAAAATCAAAACGGGAGAAAGAAGAAGAATCAAATTTGGTTTATCAAATCGGTTGCACTGGAGACGGGACCAATATGTGTCCAAAAGTATATGTTGGAACCACACAATCAAAATTAAAGACAAAACTGGCATCCGATAAATCGGACATAAAAATAATTACAAGTTCTACAATACCAAAAACAGCACTTGCCGCCCATTGTGAAGCAACGGGACACAAACCAGACTTAAACAATGTAAAAATATTACAAAGGGAAAGCAACTACAGAAAAAGATATACTCTTGAAATGCTACATATTATTAATGTACCAAATGAAAAGAGATTAAGCTATAAGAGAGACGTTGAGAGTTGCGCGCAAATATACAGAAACGCAATAAATAAACATAGATCAAAATAAAAAAAGGATGATGATGATGATCAACGAAGTTGAGCGAAATATTGGTGAAAAGATTAATAAATAAAGAAAGAAACAAATACCAATTCATCATCGAGTAATATAAACCTAATGCTACGGGAATCACTTGTGAAATAGTAACCTATTGATTTCCGGATATAACATTTGTATTTGTGTCGAATGATTCCAGCAATAATTATAAGTCTTCCAATTGCTCCATTTCTTCTGCCGTTAGAATCTGAGGCGACTTAGGAGTGCTTAATAAAACTGAAAATATGGCATCTTTACTAAGCAGAATTCGCTTCACCATTGCAAATGCGCTATTCCACCTAGTGCCCACTTCTTGAATAAGACTGTATTGTTTATCTTCGCTCTGTTCCATTCTGGATTTTGCATATGCAATAGTGCTCTTTTTAAAATATGTGACTATGGTTTTGCAGTTAATCATTAATGTTTTAACTTTTTCAATTGATATAACATCTTGCACAACAAGGTTGATTGAATGAGCGAAGCAAGGAAGATTTTTTTTCTGAAGTAGTTCACAAGCCTTAATCATTGAAGCTGCGTTGTCTGTTACGATGCACGAAACTTTGTGGAATATATTCCATTTATTAAGGCACACTCGCATTGATTTGGAAATGTTCTCAGATTTATGATTTAGCTCACTAAATAGCTTTGATGTTGTTAAAACTGCCGATCTCAGTTTGAATTCACTGTCAATGAAATGGCACGTGACAGTCAAATAACTTTCGTTTGCATTCGATGACCAGCAGTCGGTGGTTATAGCACAACTCTATACTTGGTTAAGACCATGCTGCAAATTATTGCAGCCATCAGCATAAATCTTTTTCAAAAAAACCTTTCGAATGGTGTTTCGAGATGGTAACTCATATCGTGGATCTAGACAGTGCACGAACTCTCGAAAACCCTGTCTTCAACTATACGAAACGGCTGCGCATCTAAAGCGATCATTTTTGTTAGAGATAAATCTAGATCTGTTTTTCGCGCCGAATTATTGTCGTATGTGCTTTCTTTTTTATAATAGTCTGTTATTATAGGGTTCGATGTTATTGGTTCTATACGCAAAGGATGGCTACGCTTTAAATGGTCCATCAGATTTGACGTATTCCCACTTGTCTTATAAGTATTTTTGCATGTCAGGCATTTTGCGTGTTTTTTGTCTGGAGCTAATGCAAAATGCTTCCAAACGTCCGACACACTTTTTCTGGGTGTTTTACTGGCTTCAGAGTCTGTGTGTTAAGGAACGGATTATATCTGTTTTATGTATATTTAAATAAAAGTATAATATACCTATTGTGTTAGTATTGTTATTTTCCATTGTATACTAACGTTGGAGGAACCGCCAATCCACCTGCTGAAGTTTTGTTTCTTTGTTTACGTTTAAGAACTTGCCGCGTTTAATTTCACAATACTAGTGGTGGATCATTTCCGATGGACTATCGATAGTAGCTAAAAACTATCGATAGAAAAAAATTCTAGAATCCCCAAAAACTATCAATCGATAGTCTCAAAAAAAATTAACTATCGATACTATCGATAGTCCCATCGATAGTTTGACACCTCTAAATCAGTCTCACTCGAGCACTAAAACACGATGGACGTGTTACGCTTGTTGTTAGAAATCAGCGTTACCATATGCACAAAGTGAGATGCCCAGAAATTCATATGAAATTAACCTGAGGAAATACTAGTTCTTATGAAAAAAAATTTTATGAGGGAATGGAGATTTAAGATTTCAAATTTAGGTATGACACGAAAATTTCAAATCTGGCAACACTGATTCTTTATGTGTGTATGTGAGCGCAAACAAAATGTTTATATGTATTTTTGCCGATCCCTGCTTTAATTCCAATATATTTCTCGTTAATGATATTGAGCCGACATGATAAGTATTTGTAAGTAAAATGAATTTTTAGATTTAAGAAATAATTTTTGTATACCTAAGTAAGTTAAAACCCTAAATTCGTTGTGACATGTAATCAACGGTCACCATATCCCAAGAGAGGACCTCATTATTCCAGAGATACTTTTCCTAAACAACTGAATTTGAAAAATACGTCAATAACAGTAAATGCGACTTACAGAAACTTTGAAGCCAAAGCCAATAGATGAAAGTCGAATTAGCTTTTTATAACTAAAGGCACTCAGCGATCTACATATGTATCAACAATACAATAGAAATCCAATTCTTAAAAGCAGGAAAAACCATATGTATCGCAGAAACTTTGTATAATTGTAGTTCACTATATGTTTAAAAACAAAAACCGATTTAAGTTTAAAGTAAGAATTATTTATTTTTTTCAAGTCTATTTGTTCTTATCAACTAATTACGATTTACAAAAATATTTATTATTGGATCACAAATGCAAAACAAAATCTAACGGCATTAACTTTAAGCAAAAGAATGTCAACAACAATGCAGTGGCTGAATGGAATGTTGGAGTAAACAACTACTGCTGCGCTGCAATCGTTACTGACATTATTCCTTTTACTTACTTTTGCTGAAGATCAAAAAATAAATATGTATACCAACAACAATACACAAACATATTGATCCAACGAAACTAATAAGAATATGCATGTAATTTGTTGTTGCTTCAGCAAAACTGTAAAAAGTCTATATTAGGGTGGTCCGTAACAAATCAATTAAAACAAATTAAAATTAAATAAATTCAAATACATATATACAAATAAAATAAAATTGATGGCAATCTTATCCGACACCATAAATAGATCTTCCGCAGCAAAACTTTCCACAGAAAGAGCCATCACAAACTACAGAAGCCAGCCAACACCAAGAAACCGCTATCCACAATAACAACACTATAGAAAACCAATTTTGCCCATTTGCCGAAAACGCTGCCACCACAAAAACACCAGCTGTTCATCTGCGCCGCAAAATAACAGAGAGAGTTTTACTTTGAAGAAAAGATCACGAAACGTCGGTAAATATGAATTAAAAAACTTTGCATCTTTATTGTCATAAAAACACGTTAGGCCAAATCAGCTAAATAAAATAAATAATTAACATAATTAAGATTAAACCTGGCAAAGAACAAAAACAACACAACATTCAACAACAACATTTTTTGGTGTCCACGTCAATTAGTAAATAATAACATGGCAGTAGTTCCAGATAAATTTAAAATATCATTTCTTCGCCCAATATATAAGAATAGCATAAATTCTGGCATTAACAATTATATCAACATCAATATCAAATAATAGAGGAAATAATAAGCGGAAGACAGAGAGACTACCCCAAAAAATATAAAATATTCAATAAGGATGTATTGTTTGGAAATTTTACCTGTTGTTAAGAAAATTTCATGTGAAAGTTGCGATAACCTCAACAACGACAACATAGGGTGCGGCCTAACACAAGGATCTAAAATAGGTCTTATATTGCACTTACTGTACTCTAATGATTTAATTAATGATTTGACGACGTGTAATATATATGCATATCGAGATGATACTGCCATCGTTGTTTCACATATAAACTTGGGTGATGCAATAACAATTATGCGAAATCAGTTAGACACTTCTATTCGATGGTGTCATGGTCATTGACTAATTATTAATGCAAACAAAACCAAACAATAAAAAGTGCATGAACTTTAACTGATTAGTGCTCCCCAGAAATCGAAATAGTTAACAGGTATACTTAAGTATCTTGGAGCATAAGTCGAGCAAAATTTTAAATGGAAAACCTACGTTGAAGAAGTCCGAAGAAAAACTCCGAAAAGCCTCTTTTATGCTTTATCACCTCACCTGTTAAGACAAATATATTTATCCATGGCTGAATCGCATATTCGACATGGCATATTGAATCCACACAACCCACAAATATGAATAACAATATATGTATGTAACTTCAGATCGTCTAGTGCTAAATTTAAGTCTACACAAAGTCACATTGAATCTCAAACTCTCTAATGATAGCAGATTTCTACAACAAATTGATCACCAAACTAGAAGCAACATAGAAAGAACACATAAATATAACCCAAAACATGCAACAGCATAAAATGTCTGCGAGTCTATAGTTGGTAATTGAATACGTACTTTTGGGAGATTTAATTTTTTTGTTTGTTGATACCAAAGCCATCCAATACAAAAAGTCATGGATGCAATGATCATAACGTTAATTCCAATTGTATCATTGAATCTTACTACCAACTGGTTTAATCGATTTATATTATTGTCGCTTACCTCATGGACATATTTAATGTCTAGCAGCAGGTCGTCATGTGTTATATTTGCTAGTAATTTGTCACGTAGATAATATCATCACTCAATAACTCAACAATTTCTTATTGGGTATGACTGTATTTACATCTTGCCGATCCACCTTTAAGAATGCGGTTAAGGCAGTCATCATTTTCCGATTTAGTTATGAATGCTCTTTAGTAGACTGTTGATTTACTTATTAAAAGGCTTTGATACCATAGGTCTCAGCTTCACTAATAAGCACCCTCTTGAACGGCATTAATAGTAGCTCTGCTTTCCTTCATTAATAGTAGCTCTAATGGGAAGCAAGTTATGAAAGCTTCTTTCAAGTTTTGGTATTGACAGAATGCATTGTCCTAAGGTACCGTTTCCAGCTCGTCAATTATAGTATTTATCTCCGATTGGTTTACCAGATTTGTGTTGACAATCCCACTCGTGGTGAGTTGACATGCTCGAACAATTTCATTTATTTCGTCCCTTAAGATAATGACCTCATTGATGGTACTTAGTTCCATTAAGATATAGTCGTTACCGCTCGTAATATTGTTTATTCTGGTGATGATTTCATTGATCTTTTTTACAACTTAGTTCGTTATCTGACGAAGCTCTTTGTTACTCTTGTATTGTTTATTGTTATTTACGATGGTATTTTCTTGAAGTTAGTATATTATTCCAATCTGTTGAATCAGTACTTCCAACAACCCATTTCCAAGTCGATCCGATCCAAATCGATTGATCTAAGCGTCCCTCTTTTTATGTTGGTCAATTCGTTAAGGCGTTCTTGCATCTGCAGCATGTAGTGCAAAATGAATTCTTTATTTTGCTTGGCGGAATGTTATGTGTGATAATTACTATTTAAATCTTATAACTTTTCGTTTTGTTCTACGTGCTCCATTTATTGCATCGCATCAGAATAATTTATAGGCTTTCCTTTTTTATGAATCCTTCTTAAAGGAAGTAATATATCCCATTTTTTCATTTAGTCATATATACGACAAAATATTTAATTATTTGTATATATTTATTTCAGTCTTGTTGAACCCTCGTAGTGAACGGACGTATTAGCGGAGTTTTTTCTTACATACTAAACAAACAAAAATTACAAAAAAAAAAAATATTCGTAATAAGTACTGATTCGTAATAAGTACAGTTTTTGTTAAATTTGCTTTACTAGCATTAATAATATTTTTCGTATAAACTGAAACAACAAAAACAAACAAAAAACCACAAACAAAGTGACTGAGGAATACTCTGCATGAGTACCTCAAAAACAAAAAATTGTGAAGTGAGTTCTAACGGCAGAAATGCCTATTTTACTGTGAGTTCTGAAGCTCTTAATGCAAACAATAAAAATAAAAAATTTGATGATAGTCTTTTTCTAACGGCAAAGCCAATTTTACGTGAGCGATCAAATTCGCTTACTCCGATGCCAAGTAGTGATTCTATAACATTACCGGTGCCTACTACTTCTTTATTCAAATCAACGCCATTACCCGCTCCGGGCTCGTGTTCATCACTTAACCCAGTTATCACTATAAACAATAATATTGAGAAAACTAAAGTGCCTGTCGGAATGGACAGATATATCACAGTAGTAAAGCGCGGGCGAAGCCCAAATTCATCAAAAATCTCATCGGTTCCCAAGATATCCAGGGATATCGACGCCAACTCAGCTAACCGTCTAAACCGTTTTAAAATTTTGCAAGATATCACCGACAAACCCGACTTACCCTCGAATAAAACCTCAAAACCACCACCAATCTATTTGAGGGAAAAAAATTCAAACACCCTTATTAAAAAATTAATTTCGGTCATTGGTGAAAAGGCATTTCACATTGTTCCAATAAAACGTGGTAATATTGATGAAACAAAGATTCAAATATACGAAGAAAAAGAATAAAACAAGTTTCTACACATTCCAGCTGAAGAGTGCTAAAGGCCTACAGATCGTATTGAAAGGCATAGATTCTTATGTTGTTCCTGAGGAAATAAAAGATGCTCTCACCCTCCAGGGATTTAAGGTAAAAAATGTGTCTAACATAATAAACAGGGAGAAGATCCCCCAACCTTTATTTCGCGTTGAATTGGAGCCAAATGATATAAAATTGAAGAAAAATGAGACCCATCCAATTTATAACCTAAAATATCTCTTATACCGAAAAATCACAGTTGAAGAACCACACAAGCGTTCTGGACCCGTACAGTGCCATAATTGTCAAGAATATGGCCATACAAAAACTTATTGTAAATTACCTACTGTTTGTGTTGTGTGCGGTGAATTACACAACACTGCTATTTGCAATAAGTCGAAGGACCAGAAAGAAAAGAAGTGCAGTAATTGTGGAGGTAATCACACTGCTAACTACAGGGGATGTCCTGTATATTCTTTCGTTAAACAGGCTATGAGTCAAAAGCCTAAAGTAACCCCAGTGCAAGCAGGAAATACATACTCCGCTACTCATCCCCTAATGGCCCAACCAATCACTTCACATGTGTCGTATGCTGACGCTGTGAAGATCAACTCTATTCCTGTTCAAAAAGTGTCACCACCATCTAATACAACAAGTGCAAACCCAAGCTTTAATTTCAGTCGCCTTGAAGCTACTATAGACAATTTGGTGCAAGCTATAAACAACTTTACGACAAATATGACTAGCATGATGCAAGAAATGCTGCGAATGCAGAACACTCTGATTCTAGCATTAGTTAACAAGCCATGAACACGTTAAAAGTATGTTTCTGGAACGCAAACGGCATTCGCCAACACAAATATGAACTTGAGCACTTCCTCACGGAAAAAAATATTGATATAATGTTGGTATCTGAGACTCATTTGACTCCGAGAAGCTTTTTTAAAATGAGTGGCTACACGTTATATGATACTAAGGACCCGAGAGGAAGAGCATGCGGAGGATCAGCAGTTCTAATAAAGTCAAGACTCAAACACTATATTCTTGAGAACACTTGTGAGGACCATCTACAAGCAACAAATATTTGCATCGAAAATTTTTGTTCAAATCTTGTGATATCATCAGTTTACTCCCCTCCCAGATTTTCAATCTCTGAGGATCAATACGAGGATTTTTACAAAACTCTTGGACCTTGTTTCGTAGCAGCTGGGGACTACAATGCAAAACATACGTTCTGGGGATCGCGTCTTATTACTCCTAGAGGTCGAGCATTGTTCAACACAATTTCAAAAATGGGTTTGGATGTCATTTCGAGCGGGGAGCCTACTTACTGGCCTACTGACATACAAAAAATTCCGGATGTTATAGATTTTGTTGTCATGAAAAATATCTCTAGGGATTTAATTCATGTTGAAGCTTCCCATGATCTCTCCTCTGATCACTCTCCCACGATCGCTACAATTTGTAGCCCACTAAGAAGTGACTTACCTCACCCATATGCGAAGATGATAAATAATGTTAATTGGCTGGGGTTAAAAAAATATCTCAGTAGTCATTGTGCAGAAAATATCAAGCTAAGAACTCCCGATGATATTGAACATAACATTGCCAATCTTACCGAAAATATTAAACAGGCTGCTAAACATGCCACTACCTCCCATCCGCAGACTGGGTTTAATAAAATTTATTCTGCGGACATTGAACGTCTCGTATGCGAAAAAAGAAGAGCTAGAAGGGAATGGCAACAGCACAGATTACCACAACATAAAATCAGACTTAGAGAATGCACTAAACGTCTCCAAGAGTTACTTGCATCTGAAAAATCTGCTTCTCTTAAGAGCTATCTGGAAGGTCTCGATGTCACAGCAGCATCTAATTACTCCTTGTGGCGCGCTGCTAAAAAACTTAAAACACCCGTTGAGTCTAAACCACCCTTGCGCACTTCTACCGGAGGTTGGGCAAGAAACAATACTGAAAAAGGTAACATATTTGCTGAGCATTTAAAACAAGTATTTACCCCAAACACATGTACTGGTGCTGTTGATTTGCCGAGCGTAGTTGCTCTACCCCCTCGACCCATAAAGATTAAGATGCTTGATGTACAAAAACTAATTGCTGAAACCAATCCAAAGAAGGCCCCGGGTATTGATGGAATTAGTAACAAGATGCTGATGCAGTTGCCTCGTATTGCTATTAGAATCCTGTTATTCATTTTTAATGGCATTTTACGACTGGAGTATTACCCACACGGCTGGAAACTTGCCATGGTCAAAATGATTCCAAAGGCGGGCAAAGATCTTGCCAAGGCTGAGTCATATAGGCCAATAAGTTTACTGTCAACAATTTCAAAGCTCTTCGAAAAGCTGCTCATGACGAAATTGTCCCCAATTCTAAATGATATTGGTTGCATACCGGACCATCAATTTGATTTTAGAAGCCAGCATAGCACCATTGAACAAACTCATAGATTGGTTCATTTTATAAGAAGAACATTTGAAGAAAAGAAGTATTGCTCTTCCCTCTTTATTGATGTTTCTCAGGCATTTGATAAAGTGTGGCACGAAGGCCTTATTTTAAAATTGAAGACATATCTACCAATAAACATAGTAAATCTTTTAGAAAGTTACATTCTTGCCCGGAAGTTCACTGTTGTGGAAGGAGACTTCATGAGTGTGCCCGAAACTATCTCATCCGGTGTGCCACAGGGGAGTATACTGGGGCCAGTTTTGTATTTGATTTATACCTGTGATATGCCTTTAAGCAGTAATATCCTAACTTCCACATTTGCCGATGATACAGCCTGCCTTAGCATGCATGAAAACCCTCACGAGGCATTCCGATATCTTCAGGAACATATTAACCTGTTGGAGCTGTGGTTGAACTTATGGAGAATAAAAGTAAATGAACAAAAGTGTGTTCATGTCACATTTACCCTACGAAGGAACACTTGTTCCCCCATTCGAATCAACAATCAAGTTGTTCCTCAACATTCGCAGGTGAAATACCTTGGTATGCATCTTGACCGACGGCTTACATGGAAACAGCACATTGACTCTAAACTAACACAAATGAAGCTTAAATTAACCCAGATACATTGGCTGATTGGTAGAAATTCTACCCTCAGTCTAGATTGTAAACTTTTAATATACAAGTCGCTTTTGAAACCCATATGGTGTTACGGAATTCAGCTATGGGGCACTGCTTCAGCTTCCAATGTAGAGCGAATACAACGAATCCAAAACAAAATTTTAAGGTTAATAACATCGGCTCCATGGTACGTGAAAAATTCAATTTTACATCGTGATTTAAATATGCCACTTGTGACCGCTGAAATTGCAAAATATTCAGGCAAATATTTAACAAAACTCGAGTTCCATCCTAATCCCCTTGCTCGTAATATCTTGAACTTTACTGGACACATCCGCTTAAAAAAAGGGATACTACGGCTTTAATACGCCACACTGCAGATGAAACTTTTTGAAAATATTTTTGTGCTTAACACGACATTTATGTATTTTTAATTACTATCACTAAGTTTATGTCCGACACTGGTTGGGCCTAATTATTATATCTATATTTAAGATTTGAATACTTATTGTTAGTTCAGATTAATGAAGATACAATTTTTTTTTTTTCCACTAATTTTTTTTTTATTGTATCTTCATTAAACTGAACTAACAATAAGTATTCAAATCTTAAATATAAATATAATAATTAGGCCCAACCAGTGTCGGACATAAACTTAGTGATAGTAATTAAAAATAAATAAATGTCGCATTAAGTACAAGAATATTTTCAAAAAATTTCATCTGCAGTGTTGCGTACTAAAGCCGTAGTATCCCTCTTTTTTAAGCGGATGTGTCCAGGAAAGTTCAAGATGTTACGAGCAAGCGGATTAGGATGGGACTCGAGTTTTGTTAAATATTTGCCTGCATATTTTGCAATTTCAGCGGTCACAAGTGGCATATTTAAATCACGATGTAAAATTGAATTTTTCATGTACCAAGGAGCCGATGTTATTAACCTTAAAATTTTGTTTTGCATTCGTTGGATTCTCTCTACATTGGAAGCTGAAGCAGTGCCCCATAGCTGAATTCCGTAACACCATATGGGTTTCAAAAGCGACTTGTATATTAAAAGTTTACAATCTAGACTGAGGGTAGAATTTCTACCAATCAGCCAATGTATCTGAGTCAATTTGAGTTTTATTTGTGTCAGCTTAGAGTCAATGTGGTTTTTCCATGTGAGGCGTCGGTCGAGGTGTATACCAAGATATTTCACCTGTGAATGTTGAGGAACAACTTGATTGTTGATTCGAATGGGGGAACAAGTATCTCTTCGTAGGGTAAATGTGACATGAACACACTTTTGTTCATTTACTTTTATTCTCCATAAGTTCAACCACAGCTCCAACAAGTTAATATGTTCCTGAAGATATCGGGATGCCTCGTGAGGGTTTTCATGCATACTAAGGCAGGCTGTATCATCGGCAAATGTAGAAGTGAAGATATTACTGCTCAGAGGCATATCACAGGTAAAAATCAAGTACAAAACTGGCCCCAGTATACTTCCCTGTGGCACCCCAGATGAGATAGTTTCGGGCACACTCGTGAAGTCTCCTTCCACGACAGTGAACTTCCGGGCAAGAATGTAACTTTCCAATAGATTTACAATGTTTATTGGCAGATACGTCTTCAATTTTACAATTAGGCCTTCATGCCACACTTTATCAAATGCCTGAGAGACATCAATAAAGAGGGAAGAACAATACTTTTTTTCTTCAAATGCTCTTCTTATGAAATGAACCAATCTATGAGTTTGTTCAATGGTGCTATGCTGACTTCTAAACCCAAACTGATGGTCCGGAATGCACCCATTAACAGTTAGAATTGGGGACAATTTTGTCATGAGCAGTTTTTCGAAGAGCTTTGAAATTGTTGACAGCAAACTTATTGGCCTATATGACTCAGCCTTAGTAAGATCTTTGCCCGCCTTTGGAATCATTTTGACCATGGCAAGTTTCCAGCTGTGTGGATAATACTGCAATCGTAAAATGCCATTAAAAATAAATAACAGGATTCTAATAGCAATACGAGGCAAATGCATTAGCATCTTGTTACTAATTCCATCAATACCCGGGGCCTTCTTTGGGTTGGTTTCAGCAATTAGTTTTTGCACATCACGCATCTTAAACTTTATGGGTCGAGGGGGTAGAGCAACTACACTCGGCAAATCAACAGCACCAGTACATGAATTTGGGGTAAATACGTGTTTTAAATGCTCAGCAAATATGTTACCTTTTTCAGTATTGGTTCTTGCCCAACCTCCGGTAGAAGTGCGCAAGGGTGGTTTAGACTCAACGGGTGTTTTAAGTTTTTTAGCAGCGCGCCACAAGGAGTAATTAGATGCTGCTGTGACATCGAGACCTTCCAGATAGTTCTTAAGAGAAGCAGATTTTTCAGATGCAAGCAACTCTTGGAGTCGTTTAGTGCACTCTCTAAGTCTGATTTTATGTTGTGGTGATCTGTGCTGTTGCCATTCCCTTCTAGCTCTTCTTTTTTCACATACGAGACGTTCAATATCCGCAGAATAAATTTTATTAAACCCAGTCTGCGGATGGGAGGTAGTGGCATGTTTAGCAGCCTCTTTAATATTCTCGGTAAGATTGGCAATGTTAAGTTCAATATCATCGGGAGTTCTAAGCCTGATGTTTTCCGCACAATGACTACTGAGATATTTTTTGAACCCCAGCCAGTTAACACGATTTATCACCTTCACATATGGGTGAGGTAAGTCACTTCTTAGTGGGCTGCAAATTGTAACGATCGTGGGAGTGTGATCGGAGGAGAGATCATGTGAAGCTTCAACATGAATTAAATCCCTAGGGATATTTTTCATGACCCCAAAATCTATAACATCCGGAATTTTTTGTATGTCAGTAGGCCAGTAAGTGGGCTCCCCGCTCGAAATGACATCCAAACCCATTTTTGAAATTGTGTTGAACAATGCTCGACCTCTAGGTGTAATAAGACGCGATCCCCAGAACGTATGTTTTGCATTGTAGTCTCCAGCTGCTACGAAACAAGGGCCAAGAGTTTTGTAAAAATCCTCGTATTGATCCTCACTGATTGAAAATCTGGGAGGGGAGTAAACTGATGATATTACGAGATTTGAACAAAAATTTTCTATGCAAATATTTGTTGCTTGTAGATGGTCTTCACAAGTGTTCTCAAGAATATAGTGTTTGAGTCTTGACTTTATTAGAATTGCTGATCCTCCGCATGCTCTTCCTCTCGGGTCCTTTGTATCGTATAAGGTGTAGCCGCTCATTTTAAATAGGCTTCTCGAAGTCAAATGAGTCTCAGATACCAACATTATATCAATATTCTTCGCCGTGAGGAAGTGCTCAAGTTCGTTTCTATGTTGGCGAATGCCGTTTGCGTTCCAGAAACATAACTTTAACGTGTTCATGGCTTGTTAACTAATGCTTGAAGCAGTGTGTTCTGCATTCGCAGCATTTCTTGCATCATGCTAGTCATATTTGTTGTAAAGTTATTTATAGTTTGCACCAAATTATCAATAGTATTTTCAAGGCGACTGAAATTAAAGCTTGCATTTGCATTTGTTGTATTAGTTGGTGGTGACACTTTTTGCATGGGAACGGAGTTGATCTTCACAGCGTCAGCATACGATACTTGTGTAGAGATAGGTTGGGCCATTACAGGATAAGTGGCGGAATATGTATTTCCTGTTTGCGCTGGGACTACTTTAGGCTTTTGAATCATAGCCTGTTTAACGAAGGAGTATACAGGACAACCTCTGTAGTTAGCAGTGTGATTACCTCCACAATTACTGCACTTTTTTTCCTTCTGGTCCTTCGACTTATTGCAAATAGCAGTACTGTGTAATTCACCGCACACAACACAAACAGTAGGTAATTTGCAGTAAGTTTTTGTGTGGCCATATTCTTGACAGTTATGGCACTGTACGGGTCCTGAGCGCTTGTGTGGTTCTTCAACTGTGATTTTCCGGTATAACAGATATTTTAAATTATAAATAGGATGTGTCTCATTTTTCTTCAGTTTAATATCATTTGGTTCCAGTTCAACGCGAAATAAGGATTGGGGGATCTTCTCCCTGTTTATTATGTTAGAGACATTTTTAACCTTAAATCCTTGGAGGGTGAGAGCATCTTTTGTTTCCTCAGGAACAACATAAGAATCTATGCCCTTCAATACGATCTGTAGGCCTTTAGCACTCTTAAGCTGGAATGTGTAGAAACTTGTTTTACTTTTTTCAAATTCGTTAACCATTTTGCGGAAATCTTTTTCTTCGTATATTTGGATCTTTATTTCGTCAATATTACCACGTTTTATTGGGACAATGTGAAATGCCTTTTCACCAATAACCGAGATTAGCTTTTTAATAAGAGTGTTTGAATTTTTTTGTCTCAGATATATTGGTGGTGGTTTTGAGGTTTTCTTCGAGGATTCTTCGGGTCTGTCGCTGTCAACTTGCAATATTTTGAAACGGTTTTGACGGTTAGCTGAGGCGGCGTCGATATCCCTGGATATCTTGGGGACCGAAGAGATCTTTGAAGAATTTGGGCTTCGCCCGCGCTTTACCACTGTGATATATCTGTCCATTCCGACAGGCACCTTAGGTTTCAGACTACTGTTGTCTGTAGTGATAACTTGGTTAAGTGATGAACACGAGCCCGGAGCGGATAATGGCGCTGACTTAAATAGAGATGAACTAGGCAATGGTAATGTTACCGAATCACTACTTGGCATTGGAGTAAGCGAAGTTGATCGCTCGCGAAAAATTGGCTTTGCCGTTAGAAAAAGACTGTCATCCGATTTTTTATTTTTATTGTGTGCATTAATATCAGAACTCACAGTAAAATAGGCATTTCTGCCGTTAGAACTCACTTCACAATTGTTTGTTTTTGAGGTACTCATGCAGAGTATTCCTCAGTCACTTTTTTGCGGTTGTTTTTTTTTTTTTGTTTTGTTTTTGTTGTTTCAGATTATATGAAAAATATTATTAGTGCAAGTTAAGCAAATTTCACAAAATCAATACTTATTACGAATCAGTACTTATTACGATTTTTTTTTGTATTTTTGTTTGTAAAAAAAAAACCGCTAATACGTCTGTTCACTACGAAGGTTCAACAAAGACTCATATGAAGATACAATAAATAAAATTAGTGGGAAAAAAAATATGTTTATTTTATAATGAAACGAGCGCCGCCTTTAGGGAGTCGAACACCACTGTCAGAAACACCATGTACTACAGTATTTTTCGGTTAATTGCACATCAAAATTTGCACAACGTTTTGTTCAATTAACCGGGGAACCAATTAGCCGATACCCGTTTAATTGAACAGTTTGTTCAATGGTAATGTTACCGAATCACTACTTGGCATTGGAGTAAGCGAAGTTGATCGCTCGCGAAAAATTGGCTTTGCCGTTAGAAAAAGACTGTCATCCGATTTTTTATTTTTATTGTGTGCATTAATATCAGAACTCACAGTAAAATAGGCATTTCTGCCGTTAGAACTCACTTCACAATTGTTTGTTTTTGAGGTACTCATGCAGAGTATTCCTCAGTCACTTTTTTGCGGTTGTTTTTTTTTTTGTTTTGTTTTTGTTGTTTCAGATTATATGAAAAATATTATTAGTGCAAGTTAAGCAAATTTCACAAAATCAATACTTATTACGAATCAGTACTTATTACGATTTTTTTTTTGTATTTTTGTTTGTAAAAAAAAAACCGCTAATACGTCTGTTCACTACGAAGGTTCAACAAAGACTCATATGAAGATACAATAAATAAAATTAGTGGGAAAAAAATATGTTTATTTTATAATGAAACGAGCGCCGCCTTTAGGGAGTCGAACACCACTGTCAGAAACACCATGTACTACAGTATTTTTCGGTTAATTGCACATCAAAATTTGCACAACGTTTTGTTCAATTAACCGGGGAACCAATTAGCCGATACCCGTTTAATTGAACAGTTTGTTCAATTACAGAAATCACGTATAATTGAAACTACTAATGAATTAAAAGAAATCGCATATGTGCACTTTAAGTTTTTCAAAATAATTTTTTTTACCTTAAACGAAAAAAATGCAAGTAACAGAAAAAATGTACATATATGTGTATACGCAGGTATTTATTATTGTAGGTATGTACTATTAAATGCACTATTTATGTGCACATTAGTTTTACAAAAAAAAATAATAATAATAATAATAAAATTTATAAACTAAAAAACAATTCATATATTGGTTTTACCAAAAAATCATAAACTTAAAGAATAAAAACAATTCATATGCATATACATACAGCTCTTCCATTCACGTAAGTATTAAAATATTACATAGTGCTTAAAAAATAAAAAAAGGAACAAATAAATTCATGTTGTACATATTCACACTTTTCGAGATCATTATTTAAAAAAGAAAAATAAACATGTTGTTTGCATTTTAAAAGAATTACTTAAAAAAGTCTGTAATGTCAAATATGTACATACATATGTGCAAAAATGCCAGATTATTTTTCAATAATAATGCAATTAACCGGGTAAAAGTAAGAGGAAATTTATTTTTGATGACATGAATTTTGAGCCAATTAAGCGGGAAAATCAATTAACCTGGTTCAATTATCCGAGGAAATTTACATGTGTTTTCGTATGCAATATTTTTGCCCGATCATGTGCTTCAATTAAGCGTGGAAGCCAATTAACCGTAGGGTCAATTAACCGAAAAATACTGTATCTTATTATCAATTTTATTTTATTTAAAAAAATACCCTTCTCCCTTTCTTCTTTTTCTCTTTATTAAGAATATTATAATACTATAGTTTAAATGAATGAGACCTTAAAGGATCTGTAATTATTTACAATACAACGTTTTTCTTTGGGCTTTGCCCATTTAAATTTTTTGTATGTTCCTTGTGAATTTTTCTTCCACTCCTTGTCAGCACAGTTACTCTGTTATCTTTCTCAACTATTTCTTTTCTATATAGCTAGCGCTTTTTCCCCTGAAGTGCTTTAATAGCTTTATAGATTCTATCACCATTTCTATATTTTTTAGGTCTTTGTCTTTTTTATTCATTCTTTTAAGCAGATGTCTGAGATCAATATTAATCTTCTTTTGTTCTAATAACAAATTTTCGTAGTTTCCTCCGAGTCCAAACCCATTCCTTCACTTGCGATATCAGTAGAAGAATGATACAAATGATTTGAAGTGGTTTTCAATCTCGAATGGGCATCAGACACGTGGTTTGATTTATTTATTTATTTACTTATTCATCTACAGAAATATATTCTTACAGATTATTAAATTATTTTATTTGAAATATTTGAATAACATAGATTTAAACATAATATAGTTGACATCAAAATTTAGGGAGTGAGTTAAGCTATTACATAAATGTAAGCATCTTGCAATTGGTTCATTATTTGCATAATTAGTTCTTAGACAACTTTCCTCAAACATACGGTTAATTCTTAAATCCCTTGGGGGACAATACAAAGTAAAATAATTTATTATTTCAGGACAATCATCCAAAATACTCCGAATCAAAGAAATGTACAAAGATTTAAGGGTATATGCGTCCCCGAAATCTTTAGAATTTCTTGTAATGAAACCGAGCATACCATAAGCTGTAGAAAACACATAATCAATGTGGCTAGAAAAAGTTAATTTGGCGTCAAAAATAACACCTAAATCTTTGACTCCATATACCTGCTTAAGCATGATACCGTTAAGGGAGTAATCAAACTTAATTGGATTAGAAATATGTGTATAGGACAATGTGCAACATTTAGAAATATTAATTTTAATACAATTGTTAGAACACTAGTCGGAGAGATTGTCAAGGTCAGCATGCAATTTATGACAGTCTCCCAAATTAGAGATACGTTCTATTGCAGATATAATATCACGCTTTATTATAAGTGGATTAGTAGAAGTAGACCTATTCGGCATAAATCCATGTTGTAAAGGGGAAATAAAACTCTTAACGCGGTAGAAAAGTTTATCCTTTAAACTTTTATATAAAATTTTCGCAAATGCACTTTGCTTAATTATTGGTCTATAATTAGTGATCAGGCTACGATCACCTGATTTAAAAATTGGTACAATACAACAGAGCTTCCAACAATCTAAAAATTTACCACGTGCGAGGCACATATTAAAAAGTTTTGTAGTAATCTCAACAATATAAGAGGAACATTTTTTGAAAAATATAGAAGGATAAGAACCTACTGTACATTTAGTGTCATTCTTTAACGTGTTTATAGCGTCAGAAACTTCACTAACGGTTACATAAAAATTAAATTCGCTGTTGCTGTTTTTGACAAGATAAAAATTGGAACTATAGCAAGGAGGTTCAACAAAAGTGCTCTGAATATATTTCGTAAATAGGTCACATGAGCCTGCATTACTGTTGAATTGCAACTCATTGTAATACTTGCGATTCGGTATCCCATTGATGCCCTTTTTACTGGTAACGAAATACCAAAAGGCTGAAGAGTCGGATTTAATTTTGCTCTCAATTTGAAATATATGCTGTTGATACAAAAAATTTCTGTAGAAATTATACTCCTTGCGAGTTACATACTGATCCCAACAACTAATAGTAACGGCAGGCAAAGTGTAGGGAAACAATATAGTTTTAGATTACACATTTGTTTATTCTCCCACATTTTGCCAAACAGCAACGTAAGCATAATAAGTTTTCGTTGCTTGCCTTAATTTAAATATGAAATATATTTTTAAGTCAGTCTTAAGATCGATATACTTGAATAAAGTACAGTTTTATTAAAAAATAAAACTTAAACTAAAATAAGTATTTTATTTATTAAATAAATAAATCAATAACGTAAGTGGCGCAGTCGGTGAAACTTATTCTAAAGAATAAGTGAAAAAAGAACAAAATTGATTAATTTAATTCTTTTATAAATAATTAAATAAATCCTGCGAATCCTACGGGACCATCCAGGATTATAAAATTATAAAACACAACACTAATAAGCTGTGACAGTGAACATATTTCCGAAAATTCTCCACCTAAAGTTAAATTAATAAGTGAACAGAACTACAACAAAAAAGTGACTAATCAATAAACAAACAACTGTAACAGAATTTAAAAAAATATTTTCTACAGAAATACATATATAATCGAAATAAAACCGTTTAATAATACATATACATAATCTATATATATAAAAATAAGTCCGTATATGTACGTCGCCGAACTAATCATAAACGCGTCGAGCGATTTCAACCAAACTTATACACTACGTAGGGAGTGGCCCATATATGGTTTATATGAAGTTTGGTTAAAATCCGATAACGCATGTGTGTGCGGTGCGTATGTGAAGTGAGTGTGTTTTTGGGAACAAAACCAACTTTATTAAAAACAAATGTGTTTCTTTTCTTATTTTGTTTTGCCGTGCGAAGCAGGCAACGGGCCCGCTAGTTTTGTACTAAAATTCGTTTATTTGTTGTACAAATATAAATGAATCGACAAAAGAGTTTCGACGAAAATCGTGAATTAAGCCAAATAGAAATGGAGGAACTTCAGCAAAGGATTTACGAATTGGAGTCAATTCTGAAACAACAGGAAGCAAAAATAATCCAACAAAACCAACAGCTTGCAGCAGCAGCCGACCAACAACAAGAACAACATCTACAACATATACAACAACAACAAGCACAACAGCAGCTACAAAATCAACAACCGCAACAGCAGCAGCTACTCCAACCACAAAATCACCTATTCATGAGACCAAAAGATGTCATTCAACAGTTTCGTCAAATTAGGCCGTTGAATGATAATCGCAACATCAATGGGTTCATTAAATCCGTAGACATGATAATAGAACTCTGCGAAAACAATTTGGAGCTAATTAGATTTGGAGTGCAAATAATCATAAATGAAAAAATAACCGCAAACTTTGGAACCTATATAAGGGAATTGGGAGACATTTCCTGGGAGCAGCTGAAAACCAAATTGAGGATCCAAGCTAGACCGAGGACATCATATGCAGAAATATTTAATAAGTGTCGCTATGTTAAAGTAAGTAATTTAAGAGAATTGTTTAATTATTTCGAAACTGCTAAACATCAAATAAGCGAAATGTATGAGTTCGATGATAATAAACCTATGTTATACCAATCTGATAATGTAGATAGGGATTTGGTTAATATTTTGATTGAAAAAATCGATAGACCACTCAGAGTTCATTTGGATGAAAATTTAACCTTAAATGATATCATAAGTAAATACACAAAACTTAATTTGCTTGACGATAGTAGGGCTATTGACAGTAGACATAAAGCTAATAAAAATATTAAAACTTATCCAACTCAGAATAATAATAACAACTATAGAAATCAAATAAGCAGACCCCAAAATTTAAACAATAATAAACAAACTCGTTTATCGCATATGAGTGTTGATACTAACATAAATTCACAGAGATCTCATAATTCTAAATATATGGATGTTGATGCCTTACAAGAAGCAAAAAACATTAATTCCGACGAAGAAACAAATTTTTTAGAACTGCCTCAAAACTCAAATTGCCGGTAGTTGTTTTGTCTATAGGCAAACAAAATTTCAAATGTTTAATAGATACTGGGGCAAGTACAAGCGTAGTGAAACCAAACACATTTTTCCTCTATGAAAAGCAAAATCTAAGAGAACCTATTTATATTAAGAGCCTCAACGGTTTCAACGAAGTAAAACATTGCGTTATTACCCCAATGCCTTCACAGTTTCTTGCTAGAGGTACCCTTCAATGGAAAATAGTCGACTTTAAAAATGAAAACTACGATGCTATAATGGGTCAAAATTTTTTGGTCCCTTTCAAAGCCAAAATAAATCTGGACCAAAACTATTTGGAAATACTCGGAAATAAAATATTTTTTGAAGAAAATACTTATCCATTGGCATTTGATATGATTACAAGTCTTCAGTATATAGAAAATGGAGACCTACAAAACAAATTCCGAATAAATGACTTAAAAAGAACAAACCTCTATTAAAAGTTTGCTAAATGAATTTAAGGATTGGTTTTTTGTAGAAGGAGACACTTTATCCTCAACAACCGAAATCTGTCATGAAATAATCACGACAACAGATAAACCTTTGTATTCAAAGATTTATCGATACCCACAAATTCACGAGAGTGAAATCCAAAGACAAATCAAAGACATGCTTCGACAAAATATTATAAGAGAAAGTAATTCTCCTTATAATAGTCCATTATGGTCAAAAAAACAAGACAATTCTGGTATAAAAAAATGGAGAATCGTCATTGATTACAGAAAACTTAATGAGAACACAGTCGACGATAGTTTTCCGATACCAAACCTAAATGGTACTCTAGATAAATTGGGAAAATCCCAATACTTTACCACATTGGACGTTGCAAAAGGATTCCATCAAATTTTAGTAAAAGAAGAAGATCGCAAGAAAACAGCATTTTCAACGCCTTTCGGGCATTACGAGTTCGTTCGTATGCCCTTCGGCTTGAAAAAAGCGCCATCAACTTTTCAAAGATTAATGAATTCAGTTCTTCGTGAACAAATTAACAGAACTTGTGTTGTCTACATGGATGACATATTGGTATTTAGCACATCCCTGGAAGAACACATAAATTCCTTAAAATCAATTTTCAAAACCTTAAGAAAAGCCAAATTAAAAATTCAGATAGACAAATGCGACTTTCTTAAGAAAGAGACGCAGTTTCTAGGTCACCTGTTGACCAATAAAAGCATTAAGCTAAATCCTGAAAAAATTAAAATAATACAAAACCTAAAACTTCCAGAAACAACTAAACAAATTAAATCATTCTTGGGAATGACAGGTTTCTATAGAAAATTTATTAAGGACTATGGAAAAATCGCAAGCCCTTTAACAAAAGCACTTAGGAAAAACGAAAAAATTAATACATACGATCCAAATTATATTTTGGCTTTTGAAAAATTAAAAGAAATTGTGACCAATGCACCAATCCTTAGGTATCCCATCTTCTCCCAAAAATTCAAGATAACCACTGATGCAAGCAATTTCGCAATTGGCGCCGTTCTTTCACAAGAAGGCCACCCAATTGCATATGCCTCTCGAACTCTGAACATAACCGAAACGAACTATTCAAAAATTGAGAAAGAATTGTTGGCGATAGTTTGGGGTGTGAAATATTTCCGACCGTATATCTACGGAAGAGAGTTTGATCTTGAGTGTGATCACGAGCCGTTGAAGTGGTTACAAGTGAAATATACTGGAAGGGATATCAACCCACGTCTTTAAAGATGGCTGGTTCAATTGGGAGAATACAATATGAGAGTCAATTATATAAAAGGTAAACAAAATAAAGTTGCCGATTTTTTGAGCCGTAATAATTCCAACACAAATGAAATTAATTATTTAATAGAAAATGAGGAAGATGATTCATTATTGGTTCAAACTGTCCATTCACAGGAAGAAGAAACTAATGATCACATACCGGTTTTAGATACCGTGGTAAACCGCTTTAAAACACAAATTATATTAGTAGACAAAAAGAATATTCCAAAACAAGAAATATTCGGAAAAAAACGAATATTCGTTGATAAAAACGATTGTACAAATGGAAATGTCGTAGACATTCTCAGAAGAGAAATTTCAAAAGGAAAAATTGCTATATTTTCCGAATTGAATGATCACGAGTACAATACATTGCAAAAAATTATTATCGCAAAATTTTCTGGAAACAGCGATATAAAATTTGTTAAGTGTTCCAAATTTGCTAAAGATATTGTCGAGGAAAACGACTTAAAAAACAAATAGCATTATTTCATAAATTTGAAACGGGTCACGCTGGTATAATTCCAACTTTCGAAAAAATGAAACACAGAATATATAATCCTAATTTGAAAGAATTCATACAAAAAGTAATTAATAATTGTGAAACCTGTTCCGCAGCTAAATACGATAGGAATCCCATAAAAAATAAATTCAAAATAACTGAAACCCCTTCCACCACGAATGAAATAATTCACGTTGATACTTACGTGAACAGTAAACATTCATTTATCATTTTTATAGACAAATTTTCAAAACATGTAGTTTCATTTCATTTGCACGACAGAAATAGCCAAACCCTAGTTGGGAAAATTCGGGCATTTTTGGCAATTAAGGGCAATGTTTCTAAATTTGTGCTAGACAACGAATTCAATAATACGAATGTAAGGACTTACCTTGATCAAGAAGGAATTCAGTATCATTTTAGAAAACCAAATAGTCATACCGGTAATTCGGATATTGAAATATTCAATAGCACAATAACAGAGAAAATCAGAGCCTTTAATTTGGAAGAGAAACTTCCAATAAATATTCAAGTACTTAAAGCAGTAAAATTCTACAATAATAACTATCATAGCACAATAAAATGTAGTCCTTTGGATGTTCAAAATAGGTTAATTGATCATGGCATTATAAAGAAAAGGTTAGAAAATGCAAAGTTCAAAATAATTAATAAAAGAAATGAATCCCGAGAAACCTACATACATAGAAAATAGGAAAGAAGGCTTTATAAAAAACTATAAAAGCTTAAGACATAAGGAACAATCAAAGTTTATTAAGAAGCCTTTGGACAACGTTCACACCGACAATATTAAACGACCTTTTAAATTTGCGGAAAATGCAGATCTCTCTGACAACGACGATATTGACTTTGAGTATTTGTCTAAGCGTTTAGAAAATCTTAAGGGCCGCTTTTTGAAAAATACGAATGCTAATGATTAGAGAATTTTGTTGTTTTTTTTTTGTCTTTTGTAAATCATCTTGCTCTTGATGTTACTAATGTTTACAAGAAGTTCTGCATTCCTGCAGATTAATCAACTACCAGATAATAATGGTTATATCGACGTAAAGGTTAATGATGTGGAGATAGTAAACACCACGAACACAATAGTCCATATTATAAATGTTAGCAAAATACTTGAGACTCTGAACCTTATAGAGGCGAATATTAAAGCAATAGATGTAAGTAATAAGCAAGTACTCTTGAGTGAGATAGAAAGCATATACGAAAGGGTTCAGACAATAATTCCTAAGGTAAAGAGGAATAGAGAGGCTTATTGAATGTTGTCGGCAAAGCACAAAAATGGTTGTTCGGTACTATGGACGACGAAGATAGAACGGACATTTTGGAGCATCTGTCAGTTACGGACGAAAATAACAGAAATTTAATAAAAACAGTAAATAGGCAAATAATCGTAAATGATTCATTTAATAAATCAATAAACAGTTTAAGGGATTCGATAGAAAAAGATAGAATAAACATTAAATCTGCTTTTCAGGAAATTCGCAAAAGCAATAATGAAATTGTAAAAAGATTGTTATATTTAGACCAATTGTCAAAGTTAAAGGTTATTGAAGATAAAATAGAAAAAATACAAGACAACATCGCATCGGCAAAAAATAATTTTGTACATCCTAGTATTTTTACGAGACAAGAAATTGAATTATTTAAAATCGATTTTTATAAGCTAAAAATGTTGAGGATCGGTGTGATGAGTTTTAGTGAAGATTCAATAATTGTGGCTGTTCAAATCCCTGATGAAATTATAGTTACACATTTGAGATTGTTAGTTCCGATGCCAAATAAAAATTACCTAGAAATTGATGAATATAACGTAAATATTGTTGAAATAAATAATATTGTGTTAGAATACAAGGAAAATACAATTCTAAGGCATTTAAAACCATCAAAACATTGTTCTCTAACAGGTAGCTGCAAATACAAATTCAATAATAAAACAAATATAGTGTGTATAGATGACGAAACAATTTTGTTGAAAAATATAAGAAACGAAAAACTTGGGCAGACTTGTGACAATAGGAATTTAAGTCTATCGGGAAACTATCTAATAAATTTTAACAATTGTAATCTCACAATTTTTAATCAGACCTTTAAAAATAATAAAAATGTAATTTATGAAAAGTTTTTTTATCCACCAGACAAAATCGCTAATTTGACTCATAATGAAATAAAGTTTGAAAAAATTATGTTAGAACACACAAAAAATATTGACGAAATAAAAGAACTAAGATTCCATAACAAAATAGTATATGGACTTAACTCTACTGTAATAATATTAGTTATAATTATATCAATAATAATTTATATATTAAAAAGAAGAGAAAAAACCAATTTAAAATTAAAATTAAATGAAACTAAAAATATTACGGTTCTAAATACCGAAGATATTATAAAGAAATACCGTGTTGATAATATATCAAAATCAGGAGTTCAAGAGCATGCTGAGTTATAAATTGATTACATTTTAAGTTGTGGTATATTATACAATTCAAAATATTCACTTTAATAATTATTTTATTTTAAATATTGTCATTCATTGTAAGAAATGTTTTGTAGTTGTTATACACTTGTGTTTTCTGTATGCAATATATGTTTGCAAATCAAAAGTATCTAATATGATTTATGTTTTAATTTTAATCATAATTTTAGAATGCTCCTCAAGACCTTAAGCTTGAAGAATATTATTTGGATAAAATTACTAATTACCTTTTATAAGATCAAAATATAAATTTACAACAAACATATTAAGCAAAAAATTACATATATTTTAATGAATAGAATTAAGAGATTTTATATGTATATGAATGTAGATATGAAGAAAAAAAAACTCAATCCAGGAGTATTTCGATCAAGGGATGGAGGAGTTACATACTGATCCCAACAACTAATAGTAACGGCAGGCAAAGTGTAGGGAAACAATATAGTTTTAGATTACACATTTGTTTATTTTCCCACATTTTGCCAAACAGCAACGTAAGCATAATAAGTCTTCATTGCTTGCCTTAATTTAAATATGAAATATATTTTTAAGTCAGTCTTAAGATCGATATACTTGAATAAAGTACAGTTTTATTAAAAAAATAAAACTTAAACTAAAATAAGTATTTTATTTATTAAATAAATAAATCAATAACGTAAGTTGCGCGCCAATAGGAATTTTGTACGATTCGTCGCTATTAGAATTTCTAAACTGTGTATATGATTTATTCTTTACATTCTTCAAATGACATAATATCGCGTTGAACCAGGGAGTCTTATTGTGTTGGGTTCATACTTTGGTACCTGCATGCTTATAGCCATGTCAAAATGGTTACAGATAAAGGAATAAATTCTATCAGGATCATCGATATCACGCAACGCTGACCAATCAACTGCTTTAAAGTAGTTATTTTAACCACCAAAATTTGCTTTATTAAAATTGTAATTCAATGTGGGGTAATCATTTGCAAAAATTAAGTCAAGAGTCCTACCGATATCATTTTTGAAACAATTCAGTTGATTTAAATCATTTAACAAAAAGAATCCAGTTACATATTCATCTATATCAGTAGTAATATTATAAGGTAATAAAACGTTATTTTCCATATTCCACTAGATATTTGGTAAATTAAAGTCTCCAAATACTATAACATACTATAACATATATAATGTCCAAGACCTTACAAAGTTTTTGAATGTTTTCCAAATGATATCGGTATGTATCAGAATTACTATTAGGATGAATATAAGAATTAATAATGGAAATGGTGTAATTATTAGCAAAAGTTATTTTAATACATAATTGCCCAATAATATTAGTAAAGTTAAAAGAAACAAATTCCGATTTAAAGTCAGCTCTAACTGCTATTAAAACGCCTCCACCTTTGCCTTCTCAGATGATGTAAAGCAACGATCATGACGATAGACTGTATAATAATTATCAAAATACTCTTCACTTTTAATATTCTCATTAAGCCAAGTTTCTGTAATAATAATAATGTCATATTCGGGCGCTGACGTAAAGAGAACAAAATCACGAGTTTTGGTTCTCATACCCTTAACATTTTGATAATAAACCGTATAACGAGAATTCAATTCATCACATGCAGTGCATGTTGTTGCAGAAATGTTACTCGCGGGATATTCTCCAGAAAAGTTTAAACAGCTTGTAATAGGTTGGTGTACTGTAGATTTGAATTGAGAAATATTAATTTTTTTGACACATATCCTTCTCTTTGTGGAAGAACGCCAATTCTTTTAGGTTTATGCCTTTCATTGTTAGTAAATTCGCGGACAAGAGTGTTTACAGGCCAAATATCAGGGTTCAGAATGAGATCAAAAGGTTCCTCAGGAATAGTTAATTTGAAAAATGAGATGAACCTTTCATTAGGGAATTCAAATTTACGGATCAAAATGTCAACATTCTTGCCGAATTTCAATGTTAGGAAATAGTCCATATAGTCTAATGTTGTGCCGTTTGCCAAACGAGACACAAAGATAAATGTTTTATGTTGCATAGCTTTTAGTGGCTTGATAATTGTTTGATTATTCGGTGAAATATTAGTTACGGTACTGGTACATTTAGTGATGATATTGTGTTAAGAGAAAAACTATCGGTGATTACTGATGGTGAAGTGAGAGGTTGGGAGGACGGTCCATTCGAAGATGCTGAAGAAAAAACCAAATCCCCATTGGCAATGGCAGAATTTGTAGGGACAACAATCAAAGAGCCCGATGTTCCAGGAGTTGGAGGAGATATGCTCGATGTTGTCTTCTTTTTAGAAGATGACGGACTCACGCGTTCATCAATTTGATCCAAACTTTGAATTTTTTATCTCATTCCCCGAATATTGAAAGTTTAGATTGAAGAGATACAAATTCTTTATTAAGTTGGTCATAGACATCTTTATAACTTTTGAAAAATTTAAAGAAATCAATTTTGATGTTTTCACAATGAGCACATGTCCAATGCAGAGATTTACTTGAGTCCGCAAGTGCATCAGCGTCACGCGCCTTAAGTCCGATACACTTAATATGATAGTTACCTAGGCATAACCAGCATGACACCATACGATCAGAGGCAGTGCAGTTCCCTTGTAAACAGTCCATATTTATTAGTTTGTTAATTTTTGTTCAATTTATATGAAGCAATTAATGATAAATGATGCAAGTAGAGGTATAAGTGTAATATTAAGCAATTGTTGAAATGTTTGATTCACTGTTGTTAAACTTTTTTATACGAGAACAAGTGCACCATAAATTTATGTTGTTAAACAAGTAAACGATTTTTGAAAGAAATATTTTGCTTGGTTTGTTTGTAGTTGTTTTTTTAAATCTGTTTTTAAGATTGTTGTTAGTGTTATTAACTGGATATTTTTGTGATTTTAATTATTTCAAGTTTTAAATAAAGAGAGCAATTTGCATCACTTATTGTTCGTATAAGAGTTTAGCTTTTATTTATGTTGAGTAGTTTCTCTTTAACATAAATTGTAATTTTTGTAAATATGTATATTTAATTATGTACATACTTATATAAAATTAAAAGGAAATAAAATCAATCAAAACGGTGCGGATTAAAGCAAAAATATTTCAAAATGCACAGAAGAATAAACAAAAATGCAATTCAGCAACATAAACCAGATTCAAATTATGTTTTTGATTAATGTGAAATATTAAGACAGAGCAAATAAAAAACAACGTCCGTAGACTAGCAAGCTTATAAATCAACTCGTGTTGGTATTCCTCTATACATCTTTTTCATCTATTTAATTTGGCATTAAAATTCCTATTTCCCAATGAAAACGTCAAAGGGGGATGATCGGTGTAGATATTGATTTTTTTTGCACCATATAAGTAATTTCTGAGATTATCTAGGGCCCAGACAATAGCTAGCATCTCCTTCTCACTTTTAGCGTAATTTTCCTCAGTTTAGTTAAGCGATCGTGAAATAAATGCTATGGGTTTGTCCCTGCCGATTTCATCTTACGACAAAACGGCACCTAGCGCAGTATTTGAGGCATCCGTCGCACAGAGGGGTATTTGACCCAAGAAGCTGCCCAAAAAGTCAAAAATTAATTTGATGAAATCCTAAGATGTAATTACGCAGATCGATAGAAAACAAAATTATACATCATATCGTGCATTTTAAAGATTGTAATTTAAGATTTGTAGTTCTGGGATACTGTTAGTCAGGAAAGAGAAGAAAATTGCATGCGTTTTTATTAAATTTTTTGGACTTCAAGATATTTATAAGATATTTTTTTGTGGCTAAACATATAGAGGTATTACATTGATTTTTTTTACCTGAAAGATTCCATAAGCAGCTATTTTTAATATTCAAAAAGAAAAAATTATCTCAAATATTTATTTTAAAAATATTAATTATAAAAAAAAAATTATACATACATATATTTATATATATATATATATATATATATATATATATATATATATATATATATATATATATATATATATATATATATATATATATATATATATATATATATATATATATATATATATATATATATATATATATATATATATATGTATATATATATACTGTTCTACAAATAATGTTATATACCACAATAAAATATGAGATCTCTAATTTAAGAAAAAAGAAAAAAAGTTTGCGCCATTATTTTTGGTGATTTTTTGAAAATTTCATCTTTTTTTCTATTTTTGCTCATAAGGCACTTTTTCTTATACTTTATTGTCGTCATCAACTTTTGTGTTTTTCGAATTATTGATGTGAAATATTATTTAAATCACTTTTGACAACTACCAACGTGATGGATTACCTTAAAAAAGGAATTTCTTAAAATTCAGTTCTTAGTTCATAAATTCAAATTTACTAACTGTCTTATCAGGAATAATTATAAGCCAACCACACGCATACACACCTATTAAACTGTATACCTGGAGTCTATATAAGACTTGATCGTCTCCAGGACACTTTAGCTATGTACTACGTACCTATTTTAAAAACGCGTTACAAATCAAAATTACATTTAAAAACGGTATAGGTATATAAAAAATGCACCCAAGTATCAGGTTGTTAACTAAGTAACGGGAAAATGCACTTTGAAAAATACATATATATGGCTTATTGCGCAGAATTCTTATTATAAGAGTTTTGCAACTTTGAGAGATAACATGGAAATGATGTTCTAAAGCAGTGACCCTTTTTTAAGCTGCAATACACAAAAAACCCGAAAGATAAAAAAGCCTTTTTCACTATTTACTATTAAACTACTTCTTCCTGATACTGATGATGCCGCCCATGATGAAATACGTATGACATGATCATAATTTGAACTTTTTAATTAGTTTAATTTTTTCATGTGATGAGCATTTAATAATATAAAATAAATATTAACAGTGAATATGTTATTGTTTATTTGGTTGTTTATCCCTAATAGAAAGCCAAGCTACGAGACCAATTTTTTTAATATTTAATATTGGATAAATTATAATTTTGATATGGGGGACATTGTAACATCCATAAAAAGCTATGTTTTATTTCCCTGTATCTACACAACTACAATAGTTCGACTATCTAAATTTAATTTGAGTTGCTATTAGAATAAAGTACAGTTGCAAAACAAATTTTGGCGGAATCCGAGGGGGAGACCGGTATACATAATAATAAATAATTTTTCTAAAAATACACAACAATCGTGTAGCGCTGCATACCGTGTAAGGATAATAAATTAATATATATATAAAATTAAATTCTCTTCAAAAAGAAAAAAATCTAACAAAGTTATAAAAGGTGGGTGGGGGGTTGGTTGGTGGGTGGTGGGTGGTGGGTGTCAAAAATAACACTAACCCAATAATAACCTGCCACTAAATTTTTTCTATCAAACTAAAGCTAAAACTATCAAAAAAGTTAAACTTTTAAAACAAAAAACACGCTTAATAATTTTAGCCAGCCTTTTTGGGTCAAATACTCCTCTGTCATTCAAAATAATTGGCACCTTCTTAGACTGACTGGCTTTTATTTGGGATGTTCTCCTCTTGTAAGATTTGTAAGAGGTTTTTTCACTTTTGCATAGTGGCGAATAAATCTCCTATAGTAAGAGGTCATCCCCAGAAAGCTTTTCAACTCTTCCAAGTTCATAAGCGGTAGCAGGTTTTCAATTAATTTGATTTTGGCAGGATCCAGTTTGATTCCCTCAGATCCGAAGATATAGCCAAGGAATTCCATCTCTGTTTTCATAAAATGCGTTTTATCAAGATTTACCTTCAGATTAGCTTCGCGAAGCCTTGCAAAAATTTTATCTATGTTCCTCAAATGATTCTCCAAATTCTCGCCAATTACAATTATGTCATCAATGTAGAGAAAACAAATCTTTCCTATGTACTCGCGGAGGACATCTTCTATCATTCTCTGAAATATTGTCGCCGCATTCTTTAAACCAAAAGGCAATCTGACATACTTAAATTTACCGTTTGCTGTTGGGAAAGCAGTTTTTGGGATATCCTTTGGTTTCATGGCTATTTGATGAAAGCCTGAAATATTGTTGTGAAATATTTCGCTTTACCTAAACTAGCTAAAGTAGATGTAATGTCTGGAATTGAGTAGGTATCTGGAATGGTTACAGCATTCAGAGGTTTGAAATCCACTACCATTCGATATTGATTTTCACCATTTAATTTAGGCTATTTAGGCACGAGCCAAATGGATGAATTGTATGGACTTTTGGAGTTTCTTATTACTCCCTCTGAAAGTAATTCCTTTATCTGTGTCTCTACTTCCTCCCTCATGCAGACTGGGTACGGATAGCTCTTTGTATATATTGGTTCTTCCGTATTTATTCTTATTTCTGCCTGCACATTTGTTGATGCAAGTTCGCTACGATCGAGTGGTCCAAAGAGTGGTTTGTATTTATTGATAAGACTCTCTATTTTTATTCTTACTTCAGGTACATATTCCTCGATTAATATAAAATTTGCTTCAGTAGATACTTTTTCTTTTAATGGAATTCTAAAACAGTTTTTCAAAACTAAAACATTTTCTTTTCTATCAACTACAGCATCCAGCACCTTAAGTGTGTCATCTCTAATAATTCCATCAAATGTTTTTAAAGCTAGCAAAACATAAAATTAGATAAGCTCATTTATCCCAAAAAATTTAAAAAATGGTAGGTTCCTATCTATATTCAAATCTCCTCGAACTGATAGCACATTAATTGGTTTTTCTAAAATTACGCTACCGTATGAAAAGCGTGGGCTGCTAAAGTTCTTGTTAGAGCCTGTGTCAATCAAAACACATAAAATATCACCAGTAACAGAAAGCTATTCTATATAGGGTAGACTTCAGGGGGGCTTCTCCCACAAAATTTACTTCCCCTTGAGTTTCTTCTTGACGAGAGTCTTCCTTTAATTCACTCTCAGCTATGTGGTCCTCATCAGAAAAGGCTTCCATGTGATAAAGTTTAGGCTGTTTGTTGGCTGTATTAACTTGGAATGCACTTCTTTTTTCTGTTGTCCTTGGGTTATTTGTGTAGTTTACCTCCCGAGATTGTATTGTCCTATCCAATTCCATCGGTTCGTGTTTTATGGCCGGATACCATGGGATGTCTTATTATAATTGGAATATCCACTCACGGGAAAGACAGTTGTTGTTATGTTGCCAATTTCTAGGCCGAGAATGTTGGTTCTGCCAAGATGATCGCGTAGGAAATGACTTTGGTGGCCTTAAAGGCCCAGGAGGATAAGTCGTTTCTGTAGAGGTCGAATCTTGAGGTTTCGATTTCGAATAAATTATGTTATTCCGCATCGTTAAATTTTGCAATTCTAAACAAGCGGAATATGCTTCAGGGAGCGTTCCTGGCCATACGGAAAAGATCCGGCTTTAGTCCACATACGAAAATGTCTAACGCTGTGTATCTGTAAGTTTCCACTATGGCTTTGATGGTTTCCTCGCTGTAGGATTCCGTTTTCAGTTTGTTGATAATAAGCGAAAGCTGAGGATCCTTGATATAGCTGGTTGATTTGATGCTCCAGAGTTTTCATGTCCCGTTTATTAGCGTAGTGAAGGAAAAGTATCTTTTTCATTTCAGCCCAATCACTGTCGAATACATTATACTATACTAGAGCTGTATCTGCGGCGCCAACTATTTTTTGGTGGACATTCTGCATAATTGCACGATAAATCGGCTATCTTTAACAATTTCAAAATCTCTCAGTACGGTTTCCACGGAATGAAGCCAGGATACATACTGAGCTTGATTATCTTCAAAAATTCTTAATTCTTCTACGCTGTCGGGAAGGCGGCTTATATCTTTTAACTCGTTTTCAGATGGTGGTCTTTGAAAAGTTCCCTCACCCGTGATTACCGGGAATACTGCGGCGGCCTGCCCACTTTCAAGACGCTCTAACCCATTTAAAACTTGTCCCAGTTCGTCATTGCTGAGACTCGCTTCTATAGTTCCTATTTTAGTTACACCAGATTTGATCTGTTCCATAAACCGATTTATGGCTCCAGTCATAGTTGTTACTGTTGATTTTAACTCTTCCATTATATTTTTTTGTACGTATACTGACAAGGAGGAAAGAAATTTTACCTAGCTATAATATCCGGAACACTTTGATGCGAAAAATCCTTGATCGTGGCACAATTTCACTTCACTTCTTTTTCTTGAACTTTTTTTGTATTTTCTCTTTGGCTTATTCTTTTATTTTTAGTTTTCAAGGGATATTTTCAATGCAATATTAATATTTTTCTTTTCAATTTCCAATTTCATATTTTTATTCAATTTCAAACTTTATTTCAAATTTCAATTCCCTTTTAATATTTTATTTTTGAAACCAATTTAAAAATATATTTCCCATACAATTTGATATATGTATGTATACTTATTTATTTTAATTTTGGTTTTTCTTTTTCAAATTTTATATTTTTATTCCATTTACATATATACTGTTTCTTCAGAATTGCAACATAATTATTTTTAAGTTTTCCAAGTAAATTCTTTTCTGCTTATACATATATTTTTTATATTACAATTATTATTGTTATTTTTTATAGCGACTCTTGGCTAGGATACGCGACGCGACCGTTTAAAAACCTTTTGTCGTCACGAAAGCTCCGTATGATTATAATCGTGGATACCTTCTACGGTACGGTTTACCTCACATTCGCCTCGGTAACCTTCTGTGATCCTTTTTTCTTTTTATATATTTTTTTTATCAGCACGAATACCGAATTAGCAAAGGAAGAGTTGTACTTAGTATTTTATTTATAAATTTTTTTTTAAATTTTATAAGTCCCTATAAGGGGCCTTATGGGTCGTAGGACAATTATTATTTTTTCACTTTCCAAAGGGACTCCGCACCTTTAAGTCAGGTCCCTGCTCGGGCGCCAGTTAAAGGATTTTAAACGGAAGTTTTAAAAAATATAATTTTTAGGCGCATTCAACGGCACCTTTATTTGGAATGAAACAACATTAATTTAACGTTTACAAAATAAATTTTAATTACATACATACATTCAATTTACCAATACAAATCACACCAAAAATAAAGATTAACAGCCTTATTCAAAAAAACTTAACACAGGTTGGTAAACCAACTTTAAGCAAAATTCCTTAAAGTTTCACTCAAAAACGATTATTAGCTTAACACACGTACTTTAAACCAACGTTAACATTAAAGAATTTAAAGCAGCTACTCACCTACTTTAAAGCGATGTTAAAATATTTTATTGTTTTGACAAACAAAGTTTTGTGAACAAAATTATTGATAATATTTGAAATTGTGTGGATTTGTGAAATAAAAAAAATGGATATATTAAATTTAATGAACAGAATTGGTAAAATTAATTTTTATTGTATGTGAAAATTATTTTTCAATGTAATTTGTTATTTAGAACGTGCCGCAATTAACGTCTGCCACATAAAAATTTAGAAAACTGGTGGTGATGCCGTGCAATATTACAAGAAAATGCTATACTTAGAGCATTTATTGAAAAATATTTTTAAAATCAATTAAATTAAAATACATAATTGGAAAACATATATTGACATATATATATATATATATATATATATATATATATATATATATATATATATATATATATATATATATATACATATATATATATATATATATATATATATATATATATATATATCTTGATTTTATTTTGTTTTTCATTTAGAAATATTTATTTAAATACATATGTACATCCTTTTAAGTTCTTGTAATATCAAAAAATAACAAATAAAATTAATAAAACAAATACTAGTTCAAATATTGCAATGTAAATCAAATAAGGAATTGGTTTTATTTTAATTTACTTAACGTTTGTACTAATGCAGAGTAGGTTACCAAAACAAAAAACATAATATTAATATTAAAAAGTTTTAAATAACTTTAAAGTAATTCCTTTTTTCCTTTTTTCACTGGTATTATTCTCATTGCTTATCTGTAGAACGAAATTTACTTTCAATGCTTTTTAAGGGTTTCTATAATTAACATACTCGTATGTATGTAAGTATGTATGTTTCTTAGCAAAATAATGTAAATATACAAAACGTTATAGTGATATACATACAACCAAAACGAGTAAACAAAGCTCGTTCTTCAAGTAATCGGTTTAAAACCTTTACAAAAAAATAGGCATATTTATTTTACATTGCGATAAATCTATTTAGTTTATGTTTTTTATGTACTATACATATTAATTTACATCTTAAATAACGAAAAATTAAATTTTTTATTAAAACTATGCAAAACATTATCAATATATCCGACTATCCGGATGAGTAATACTCGTTTGTTTTGCATCGTTAACTATAAAGAGACAAGAGAGAATGATGGTGTTGCCAGTATCAACATGTAAAATTTATTAAAGCATACACTAGCTAAAGTACTGTTTTTGAATAGGAATTTTTAACATAGGTTTGTTAGCCTTAAAGTCTTTGGTAACTAATGTGAACTTCAAGCCTCAATTATGTTTTTTTTTTTAATAAGGCTGTAATACTTTAACTACTTTAATCGAACAAAACAATTATGAAACGACCAAATATCGCAACGCCGTAGATAAGACTGCCTATTCTTAGCCAACTTTGTTGGCTCGTTCAATGCAGAAAAAGTATATATATTTGTACTATAATGAATAACAGTTACCAAGAGAAATAAGTTAATTTCTTATATACCAAGGCGAATTGAATGCTAGGTGGCTTTATTACTACTACAACACAACAATACAAAAAACAACACGCAGTTTGCCCTACCACAACTTTACCAGTCTGTCAAAAAAATCTGACTACAACACAAAACAAAATTAATTAATTTTTTCAATAAACGTTTTGGGAGTAAATGCAATAAAATTTATAATAATTATTATATTTTTGCTAAAAACGGTATACGGTGCAATAGTTATGATCGGCCACTAAGTGTAGAGGATGAGCAAATAATTTTAAATGCAAATAAGAAATTAACAAGTGTTCCTATAAATGTGGGTGCAGATATAGTAAATATGACGGTACAGCACATGCCACCAGAACTTCGGATGATACCAAAGAAAAGTCTGTCCGCTTTAGTGCTTATATTTATTAAAAACCTGCTGCAGTTGCTGATATTGCTTTCAATTTCCTGCAAGTGATTTAAATATAGCAGGAAACGATTTAGGTAAGTTCACTATTTAATAAAATTACTATCCACTTTTAAACTTTTGAATTCTTTTTTTACTTCATTTATTTTTATAGGTGAACCAGAACTTCCCACACCGCACTCAATATCTGGCCAATGACAACATTAGTGTTCCAAAGCCAAATTAAGAAGACCAAAACGTTATTATTATTAATTATTAATTTTCAATGCATTTCACTTATTTCCATTGTTTTTTCATAATATGCATGTTAAATTGCACATTATGCATGTTAATTCATTGATATAAATGTTTTAAACAAATTCATAAATGTAAGTTCAGGTTTTAGATGCCTTTAGTTGCAATTTGGAAGCTTTGGTTATGCTGTAAAAGATGCTGTAAGCAATACGTCTACTTACGTGGAAAAGGAAAGAGATGATTAAAGATTTATTTTAGGCCTTAAGTTCAGGTTTCACATTGAAGCTTTGGTTATGATGTGAGAGAGTGATATGGCTAATTCTCAAACGTATTTTTAAAAACATATGTAATACTTACGACAAAAACGCTTAAAGATTCATTTTAAGCATTTATTTGAAGCCCAAAAGCCGCTGCTTTGAACACGGAACAAAGATTCACATCTCCAAGTGTATTCTATTTTATAAACCTATTTTATGCCTATGTATACATTGTGTGCATTAAACGGAACCGAATTTAGTTTTTAACCCTCTAATTACTTTGTTTCACTTGATTATATATATATATATATATATATATATATATATATATATATATATATATATATATATACATCTTATATATATAAAAGAAAGTGATGTTAGTTACTACGCTTATAACTCAATAACGCCTGGACCGATTTCGATGACGAGTACCAATTCGGTTAGGTCTCCACCCAAACAAGGAGAATACCCAAGAAAATTCCGGAAATTTTTCCGAAAAAAAAATTATAAAGAAAATTAATTTCTCCATACATTTTGTATAGAGCGATTTTACAACGCCATCTTAACTCAAGAACCCATAAAAACGAACATAATTTCAAATGCTGGTTCCGGTATTGCCAGTAGATGGCGTTGTGTGCATCAACTTTTTTACAATGCCATCTTAACTCAAGAACGCATTAAAACGAACATAACTCAAGAATGGTAGTGGCCCGACATCATTTGAATCTCTTCGAACTGTCAATGGTGTAGTGTTGCCAATATTTCGTGCAGTATGTCAGGAGCTTAATTTGCTAGAAAACGATATGCATTGGGACACGACAATCGCTGAAGCAACTGTTTCCGCATCTCCAAGTCAGATACGCACATTGTTTTCAATCATTATTTCTACATGTTTTCCATCGAATCCACGTGAAATCTGCATCGAGTTCGTGTCCATTCAGGGAATCCCCATCTTGAGATGAGGAAGAGATGCACAACCAGGCTTTGGTTTTGATAGAAGACATGTGTTACCTAATGTGCGGCAGTTTGTTAGTCAGGTTAGGAATGACATCGCCTGATCGTGGAATAAACGACGCATTCGAACGAGAATTGCAGCATGAGCATTAATACGACACAAATGCATTAAGCCAATTTGTTGGAATGAATGTACCTTTGTTGAATCACCAACAAAAAGAAGTATACGATACGGTGATGAAGGCAATTGATGATAGAAATGGCGGCATGATTTTCCTTGATGCGCCTGGTGGCAATGGCAAGACATTCCTCATATCATTGATTTTGGCTACAGTTCGTGCAAGATCGGAAATTGCTGTAGCACTGGCTTCTTCCAGAATAGGAGCTACGCTGCTGGAAGGTTGCCGAACCGCTCATTCTGCATTAAAATTGCGATTAAACCTTCAAGCGATTGAAGAACCCACATGTAACATAGCGAAACATTCAGCAATGGCCAAATTTTTGGTAGAAGCAAATTTTTTATCTGGTTCGAATACATAATGTCGTATAATCGTGCGTTAGAAGCTCTAAAATCGCACTATGAAAGATCTGCGTAATGACGCAATATGTTTTGGGGGTGCGTTGATTTTACTCTCAGGCGATTTCCGGCAAATACTACCAGTAATACCACGATCGACCGCTGCCGATGAGATCAATGGTTGCCTCAAATCATCACCATTGTGGCGTTATGTGAAGAAACTTCAGCTGACGACAAACATGCGAGTTGCATTGCTAAACGATCCATCTGCCGAAGTGTTCTCCAATCAAATGCTAACTATCGGTAATGGTCGTGTTCCTGTCGACTCATCGAATAGATTGATTTCATTCCCGTCAAATTTTAGCAATTTCGTCTCAACGAAAGAGGAGCTTATCAACAAAGTGTTTCCGAACATCATTGCTAACCACCAAGACTACGATTGGTTGAGTAAAAGAGCAATTTTAGTGGCAAAGAACAAGGATGTGGATCACTTAAACTTCATAATTCAAAATCAAATCATTGGGTTACTGCATTCGTTCAAATCTATCGACTGTGTAACAAACGAAGAGTTTGTGAATTCATTGGATGTGCCTGGCTTGCCGCCGCACAATTTACAATTGAAGGTTGGTTCAGTCGTTATCATGCTTCGCAATCTCAACCAACCAAAATTATGCAACGCAACGCGTTTAGCGGTCACAAAATGCATGAGCAATGTGATTCACGCGAGACTACTAAAAGGAAAATTCAAAGGTGAGGAAGTTCTCATTCCGAGAATTCAAATGATCCCAACCGATATGCCATTCGAGTTTAAGCGAATACAATTTCCAATTCGTCTCACATTCGCCATGACAATTAATAAATCACAAGGCCAATCATTGAGTGTTTGTGGCCTAAATCTGGAAAATGGCTGTTTTTCACACAGACAACGGTATGTCGCATGTTCAGGTGTCGGAAAACCTTCTGCATTGATCGTTTTCGCACCTGACAAAAAAAAAAACGAAAAATATCGTTTATCACAGAGTGCTTCAATGAGGGGAAATACAATTCAATAAATGAAAAAATAATTTCATACGAGTAAGTACAAATAAAGTACTGGCGACGAGAAGTATCAGTTTAAAGCCGGATTTTATTATTATTTTAGGTTCGTGGCAAATGAGCTGTTAAGAGCAAGAAAGCTGAGATATATGTATAGTACTGACGCAGAGAGATATCAAATTATATCTGCATTTTTCATTTCAGATTCATTGGTGAAGGGGTATTATCAATGTATGTTTTAGTCCTAAATACATATGTACATATACGTACATCTATAGTACAGATCATGGGACATTTTTAGGCAAAACAACGTTTGCCGGGTCAGCTAGTATATATATATATATATATATATATATATATATATATATATATATATATATGTATATATATATATATTTATATATATATATATATATATATATATATATATATATATATATATATATATATATATATATACATATATATATACTTATATATAAGTGTACATATATATATATATATATATATATATATATATATATATATATATATATATATATATATATATATATATATATATATATATATATATATATATATATATATATATATATATATATATATATATATATATATGTACACTTATATATAAGTATATATATATATATATATATATGTATATATATATATATATATATATATATATATATATAAATATAAATATATACATATATATATATATATATATATATATATATATATATATATATATATATATATATATATATATATATATATATATATATATATATATATATATATATATATATATATATATATATATATATATATATATATAAATATATATATATATATATATATATATATATATATATATATAAATTTAAATATATATATATATATATATATATATATATATATATATATATATATATATATATATATAATATATATATATATATATATATATATATATATGTATATATTTATATGTATGTATATATATATGTTGTAATTTATCAATAGGCAAAGAAAGAATTTTTGTTTTAATAATTGAAACGTTTATTTAAGGAACAACTTGTTCTTATCAAATCACAAAGACGAATAATATAAAAGTACTTCAGCAGTTTTTAGTTAACTTCACTTTATGTGCAATGATTCTAAAAGAACAGTTAGGTCTATATACATACATAAGTAAGAATATGTAAGTATATATGTACATATAAAAACGTATGTAAAAAGAAGTAAATAAAACAAAAAACAATTCATTTATAGTTATACATACATAAGTTAAGGCATGAGAAAGCGAAATACACAACACGCCCTCTCGCTTTCGTGCCCCAAAAACAAACCAAAAATTACGAATCGATAATTTCATAAAAAAAATAAATAAATAAAAGCTGATGGAAGCTTTCAACTAACTATTAAAGCTTTTATTTCGCTCAGGGAGAATACCTTTGCGTGGAATCTGGTTGGAAATATTATTTATAATCAATCTCTGAGCCCATCGATTAAACAAAGAAAGTTAATCGTTTTGTAACTCAGAAAACACCAAACCCCAATAGGAAAAGAATGGAAAGAAATGAAATGAAAGAACAAATTAGAGGTTTGGATGACAAATTTATTGGATGCAATCTTGGTTACCTTTCCGCTCGGCTGCTCTTAGAACAAGACCGCTAGAATCGATCTTTTCTCAAAAGGAAACAGAGTTTTTGACCTCTTACCAATATGGCGGAACAATTAGGCATTATGAGCAAGTGCGACAGGTTGCTTTTGCAACATTTAGCATATATATATATATCTTAAAATTAAAGGGACAAATTTTGTACATCACAGTAATTAATGGCAATGGCTTGGAGAAGCTTTTGACATTAACATTGCCGCCCGGATTGCAGGATATGCAATGAGAAATAAATGTAGAAATTTGGTGTTGTCAAAAACTCTGCTTACAGGAATTACAAACAGATTGTGATATTCAGCCTTAAAATTAAATACATATAATTCATTATATAAATTAGTTAATTCATTATACAGATATATAAGTTACAATTCAATATATTAGCTAATTACTCTTAATGAATTTATTTAATAACAATTGGCTTTCGCTTAAACTAAGACAATTATTTTTTTTTTTTTTATAAGCTACATGGACCATAAACAGTCCATCCGAATAATGTGCTTTGGGCTGTTGGAAAGCCAGGTCTTGAGAACAGTTTTGGATATCGTGGATTCAATTGAAGTTTTTGGCATATTGAACTGATAACGAAAATTATACTATAGAAGTGATATTTAAGAAGATGTGGGTAAAAGTATGAGTTTTACTACAGGCCTTGTAATTAAGCCTCGTTGAGTAAAAACGTCAGCAACTCTTACGCGGCTATCGGTACCAGTATAAGTTTTCACGACACGCCCAAGTCGCCAACAATTTGGTGGGAGGTTTTCATCTTTAATCACTACCAGAGCTCCTTCGCAAATATTGATCTCTGGTCTTTGCCATTTGATTCTCTTATTCATCTCTTTCAGATATTCGGTTTTCCATCTTGAACAGAAATTTTGATGAATTAATTTTAGTCTTTGCCATCGATTTACGATGGACATTGGTGAGTCCTTTATCTGCGGATCAACCGGTGCTAGTATCGGACTACCTATAAGAAAATGTCCTGGCGTCAGAGCACAAAGATCACTAGGATCAGTGGATATTGAAGAAATTGGTCTGGAATTTAAACAGGACTCAATTTTGGATAATAGAGTTGATAACTCTTCAAAGGTGTATTTGTAGCTTCCAGCAATCTTTCGGAAATGAGCTTTGAAGCTTTTTACACCAGCTTCCCACAACCCACCCATGTGAGGAGCTCCGGCTGGAATAAAATGCCAGGAAATATTCTGGTGAGCATAATTTGCTTCTATAGATTGCTGTGAAGTTTGAATGAATTCTCTAGCTAAGACTTTAGAGGCACCTACGAAGTTGGTACCATTATCGGAATGAAGGTGAAGCGGACATCCCCGACGTGATACAAAACGGCTAAACGCTGCTAAAAACGATTGGGTTGATAAATCAGATGCGGCCTCCAAATGTATCGCTTTAGTTGAAAAGCACACGAAAATGCATACATATCCCTTTGAAACGCGACATGAACGTCCAGAATAACTTTTAACGTCGAATGGCCCGGTAAAATCTAAGCCAGTATGTGTAAATGGACGTGTTATTTCAGTTCTTTCTGCTGGCAAAGTGGCCATTATTTGTCGTTGACATCTTTTCTTATAAATTATGCAAGTCTTACACTTGTTAATTGTAGCTTTTATTAAGTTTTTCCCTTTGGGAATCCAATATTGAGTTCTTAGTAGTCTCAGGACTAATTGGTTTCCTCCATGTAAGCTCACGTCGTGGATAAATTGAACTAAAAGCCTTGAATATTGGGAGTTATAAGGAATAATAATTGGGTTTTTCTCGTTGTAAGTAAGACCTGGTTCCGATTGTAATCGCCCGCCAGACCGAATCACTCCCTTTGAGTCTATAAATGGATTTAAGTTTAGAATACTGCTGGACTTAGAAATAATTTGTTTATCATGAAGAGCTTTGTACTCCTTAGGGTACCATGCCTTTTGAGAGACAGAAATAAGTTTCGACTGAACACAAGTAAGCTCGACATTAGAAATTGTTCTGACCTTTTCAGAGAAATTGTGCCTGTATCTACTATGAGTTCTATGGAAAAATCTGTAAACATATGCCATCACCCGTAAAGCTCTAGGAAAAGAAGAAAATCGATCAAGCAGATCGTGGAAGTTTGCAAAATACGAAAATAGGGCTTTTACAGGTTTAACTTCTAGATCCGTGCTAGGAATTTCGGATGAGGTAGGAATAGGCCATTGCGATCTAGCACTTTTAAGCCATCTAGGTCCAAACCACCAGAGTTCATTATTTAGTAGATCTTGTGGGCAAGTACCTCGACTGGCTAGATCTGCCGGATTCATTTCTGAATTTATATGATGCCACTGCGAAGGATTGGTAACCTGAGTAATCTTTGATACTCTGTTTGCCACAAAGGTCAACCAGTTACAGGCTGGTTTTGCTAGCCACGAAAGCACTATCGTTGAATCCGTCCAGCAGTATAGAATATATTTTTTGACATCGAACTGTGGCAAAAGGTTCTCCACCATCTCAGCTAATAGAACGGCTCCGCATAACTCCAACCTTGGAATAGAGAGTGTTTTTATAGGAGCCACCTTAGTTTTTGATGATATTAAATGTGTAGAAACGAATCCAGTATATGATATTCGTACGTATAATGCCGCTGCGTACGCTTTTTCAGACGCATCGCAGAATCCATGGAATTGGACATCGGCATTTGGACAATAATCAATCCATCGAGGAATCCGAATGGTATTGATCGTGGAATAATTGGCTTGAAATGCCGTCCATTGAGAAAGGGTTTCTGATGCCAAGACTTCGTCCCAACCTGTTCCATCCATCCATATTTTTTGCATCAGGATTTTTGCTTGGACAATACATGGTGCCAACCAGCCAGCTGGATCAAAGAACTTGGCAATCTGGGAAAGAACTTCTCTTTTAGTAGGCTTTGTATTTTCTGGAAATGGACAAGCACTGAAATAGAACTCATCAGAACATGCATTCCACCGAATCCCGAGAGTTTTAGCAGAACTACTATCCTCAAACTTCAAAAAGTCCTCATTGAGAAGATGATCGGGTGGAATATGTGCTAAAATATCTTTGGAATTCGATGTCCACTTTCTCAATTGAAAGCCAGCAGAGTTGAGAGCATGGACAAGCTCTTCTTTTGCCTTAATGGTTTCACGTCTTGTGTGAGATCCTGCAAGGACATCATCCACGTACATGGAATTTCGCAGAATTGAACTGGCAATAGGAAAAACATTTTGAACATCATCTGCTAGCTGTAGTAACGTACGAATGGCAAGATACGGTGCACAATTGACACCGAATGTTACCGTTTTCAATTCGTAATCACAAATCGGATCGTTTGGATTACTTCGAAATAAAATCCGCTGGTATGGAGTGTGTTTGGGATTTACTAAGATCTGTCTGTACATCTTTTGTATGTCGGCGTTAAAGACAAATCGGAAAAACCGCCATTTTAGAATTAAAATAGTAAGATCATTTTGAAGAACTGGTCCAATGTGAAGCAATGAGTTCAAGCTTTGGCCATTAGATGAAGGTGCGGAAGCATTGAACACCACACGAACTTTGGTTGTGGTACTATCGGGCTTAATGACCGCATGATGGGGTAGGTAGTATACATTTGAAAATTCGGATTGTGTGGGTATTTCAACTTTCGACATATGACCCAAGACTTCATACTCCTGAACTACGTTGTCGTAATCACGTTTGAAACCTGGAGATCGAAGGAGTTTAGCCTCGTTACGAAAGAACTGTGCCATTGCACTTGACCTCGACTGTCCTAACTTCAGAGATTCTAAGAATCCTTCCTTAAACGGCAAAGATACAATGTACCTTCCATCATGATCTCTTTTTGTTGTTTCTTTAAAGAGATTCTCACAAAACCTATCAGAGGGAGACATAAAGTTCTTCTTAGGAAGATTCTCCACCTCCCAAAAACGAGAGATCTCCTTATCTAAGGCAATCTCACAAAAATGAGAAACTATTGTGCGATTAATCTTGGATGCACTAGTGACAGGACCTGTAAGTATCCATCCGAAAATTGTTTCTTGGGCTATTAAGGATTCACAAACGTCATGGATAACGCCTGTACGAACAATTGAAGGAAAAATATCACCTCCAATCAGCAAGTCTATCTTTGCACTGCAATAGAATTTAGGATCTGCTAGTGGAATGTTTGGAAGGTTTGAAAATATAGAATTCGAAATATTTTGGGAGGGAAGATTATCTGAAAGATGAGTTACCACGAAAGCATCAACTGGAATTTCGATATGGCTGTTGACTTGGGAGCCCAATACAAGGGAACACTTACGGTGAACCTTGGCAGAAACAGTGTTATTTAGGCCTGAAATCTGTGCATTTGTGCGCTGGGAAGGTAGTTTAAGAAGATTAAACATACGTTCCGATATGAATGTGCCTTCTGAACCCGAGTCTATCAAGGCGCGTGCCTGATAAGTCGTGCCCGCGTAGAAAATATTAACCCATGCTGTGCCTAATAAAACGCCTTTTAAACTTGTCGCAAAGCAAGACTGGACCTTGTCGGATTCTGAAATAGGAGTTGACTGTAATAAAGTAGGATTTGCACGAGAATATGGAGCTGAGTTAGGATTTAAAAAGGAATTGTTACGGACCCTTTCAACCTGTGCATGAGTACTTGGCTCAGCTACTTCCCGGTGCAGTAGTGTGTTATGCCTTTTTCGACATTTGAAGCAACTATTTTTGCTGGTACAATTTCTTACAGTATGAGTTTTGGAGAAACAATTTAGACATAGGCCTTCTCTTTTAATTTCATTCAATCTTTGCATGTAAGTCATTTTTTGAAATTTAGGACAAAGGCGAATAGCATGGTTATCATTGGGACATAGCTGACATTTCGGACCAGTAAAATTCGCCTGGAAACTATGAACTTTTTTGTTCGAATTTGAATTGGAGCTGGACTTAAGTCTTGAGTCAGAGTTCCTTGAATTATTGGACCCTCGAATTTCAGATACCGATTCTAAAGTTCTATAGCGATTAGTGAGGAACTCATCTAAGTGCCTCCATTGCGGAATAGCTGTTTTATCTTTCAGTTCTTGCTCCCACAATGTTAATGTATTTTCAGGTAAGCGATTTGTACATAGAAAAACGAAAATTGGATCCCAACTTGCTACGTCTATGTCATATAATTTCAAAATGGAAATGCACGAGTTTATATCCCGTTGTAACTGTTTCAGTGCCTTACCCGACTCAGAGTGGATGGTCTGAAGGTTGAAAAGAATCTTCAATTGGCCATTAACTAGAACTCTACGGTTTTCATAGCGCAAACACAAATTTTTCCAAGCCAAGTCAAAACCTTGATTAGTGAGGGGAATCTTTTGGACAATTTCTCTTGGTTCACCTTTTGTTTTTTGAGTTAAATAAAATAATTTCTCAACTTGGCTAGCCCTTGAATTAACAACTATTGCAGTAAACATATCACGAAATGTGGGCCACGAAGCATAATCCCCATGGAAACTTTCTATGTCTACCGGAGGCAAATGGAGACTGTGAGTTTCAGAAGGGAGAGAACCGTTAAATGCAGCCCCATTATAGGAATTATTAATTGGAGGCGGCACAAACTCCGAGTCTGTATTGGCTTTCGGCTTTAAGGACTCAGATATCTCCGACAATTTTATCAAACAGCTGCAATAGGTAGAGTACGTGTTTTTGTATTTAATTCTGACTGATTCTATATCCAGTCGATCACCATCATCTTCATCCGTAGCCTCCTTCTCCACATCCATCAAGAACTTTTCGTAGGCTGTCTTAACTCGACTCCAGTTTGACTTAAGTTCAAAACGATGAACCTCTAGAGCATGAATTGACGTCAAGGGAAATTGGCTGTCATTCAGGTCAGCTTCAAACTCTACCATGCAATCAGCAAGGCGTATAAATTGATCCAAGGACATAATGAATAAATAAGGAGGAAAAAAAAAACTCGAAGAAAAGAACCAATGACTAAGCCAAGAAGTAAATTTCTCTATATTTAGTAGTGAAAAAATATATGTCCGCAAATGGTTGTAATAACAGTTGCAATTCTGCTCAAAGGAATTTTAATCGCAAGATTAAACCAGGAACGGGAGGATTTGCAACTCGAGAGAACATAATAACTTTCAATTCGAAATCCCCAAATAAATAAAATATATTAATTAAAATTCATAAAATTATATGAGTAGAAGACCTTTTTTTCATGTGAAACTTATTTATTATTGATCTTGCATGAGAGCATCAATTAATATGTATTGAATGTATGCATAGATTTAAGTGACATGATCAAAAAAGATTTCATGCATTTGAATTATTGGAATGTAGATCAGCTGTGAAACATAAAATATATTCAAAGCGTCAGTCACCTTTTATTAAATTATAAATATAAATTGTATTCCAGCGAACACTTTGAATATAAGGTGCGTTCGTGTAGTTATAACACCACAACAAAAAACAAACACTGAATGTAAGCTTATTGGAATACACCGAAAACGGTAGTTGGGTGCACAGTAGGAACAGTATTTAAACACGGTTGAAAAAAAGGAAATAATCTATTTTCTTATCATGTGATATAAGCGAAAATAGAAGTATAGTAATTAAACAAATATGACTCCGACTTGTATTATATTTTGTATCGACCATAAATATTGGTTAGTAATGAATATTCAATAAAGTTAAAAAAAATATTAACTCATATTCTGCAAATATAATATGAACCAATATGCATGCGAATAGGCCTTTTGTACATTGTATGCAAATTCCAATTTGTCGCTCTTTATTTCCAGATTGAATAAATCTTTCCAAAACAAAATGCAAAGAGAGAGTGTTACCGTTGTGCAATATCTACATTAACTTATAAATTCTGCAAATAAGCTTTAAAGGGCAACTGACTTATTTTCCACACCCGAAAAGGTGTGTATTTGAAATACTGGAAGCAAAAAAAAACCAACAAGGTTTATTTATTTTATTATTATTATTTTTCAAGCACCTTTTTCAGTTTGTGCCCAATATCAAGGTATCGCTTGTAATTGGAAAAAAAACTGAGTTTTCTATGTTTTATTTTCGTTTGAAAATTAAAGAAATTGAAAATTCATTTCTTTGTAATATTTAGAATTTAGGAAATATGACGAGCTAATGTGGTGAATGATTTATTATTGTACCACTACGGTAACATTAATTCAAAGATGACTGGAACAAACTAACGAATGCAAAGAGCAAATGACTGTGTAATGATCACAAGAGATTCTGTTATTAATGAGCATCAACGAGTTAAATTCCAGGAATTAATAATGTTAACATTTAAGAGTAATGTAATGTAATATGGGAAAGAGATTTTAATCTTTAGGAATTTACAAATAACTGTCTGCTAAAATTAGCATGAAAAAAAATTAACAAATGAATATGAAAAATGCAATTGAAGCTAAATATTATGAAATACAAAAAATGGACGAAGGAGGATATTTTCCTGATAGTGATGAATGAAAACCTTCACCCCCTTTTTTTTAATATTGCAGGGAATAATTTGCTTTACATTTTTTGATATCACTTACTGGTTAGTTAATCCTCTGTAGAATAATTGTTGGTGGCCGTCTATATACTTATTTATGTTTGTGAATATGTACATTTGTACATATGTATGTATGTCGGAGATATACTTTTATATTTTATATTTAATTTTATTTGTATTCAATAATAAATTTGAATGGAAATAATTAATTTTATTTTTATTTTCAACTTTTGTAGCGATTTATGAAGACTACCACAGACAGCACTCAGAACAATAGCAAATTTCTTTTCTTTTATGAACTTTTATGAAATGCACTTCTCATACTGAAATAAGTAACAAGCAAAAAACAGAACGTACCTTTTTACTGTAGATTGACTTTACAGATGTATGTATATATGTTGTATGTATGTTGATATGTAGGTATGTGAATGTGAACGCGCTATCCAATGTTGAATTCTCAGAGATATAATTATATAGGTTGTTATTTTCCAATCCGGTTCGAAGGACCAATGATTCGCTCAGGGAGAATACCTTTGCGTGGAATCTGGTTGGAAATATTATTTATAATCAATCTCTGAGCCCATCGATTAAACAAAGAAAGTTAATCGTTTTGTAACTCAGAAAACACCAAACCCCAATAGGAAAAGAATGGAAAAAAATGAAACGAAAGAACAAATTAGAGGTTTGGATGACAAATTTATTGGATGCAATCTTGGTTACCTTTCCGCTCGGCTGCTCTTAGAACAAGACCGCTAGAATCGATCTTTTCTCAAAAGGAAACAGAGTTTTTGACCTCTTACCAATATGGCGGAACAATTAGGCATTATGAGCAAGTGCGACAGGTTGCTTTTGCAACATTCAGCATATATATATATCTTAAAATTAAAGGGACAAATTTTGTACATCACAGTAATTAATGGCAATGGCTTGGAGAAGCTTTTGACATTAACAGCTTTTAATGTGCATTTTTGTAATTTAGTTCTTATATGCTGCACACAAGCATTAGTTGTTTGGTTTCATTTAAAATATAAAAAAAAATACATTTTTGTTATTTCTTTAATTTGGTCCTTTTTTTGCATTTGACATTTCTGATGTAGATATGTAAAGAATTACAGCCTTATTCAAAAAAAAAACTTAATTGAGGTTTGAAGTTCACATTAGTTACCAAAGACTTTAAGGCTAACAAACCTATGTTAAAAAAATCCTATTCAAAAACAGTACTTTAGCTAGTGTATGCTTTAATAAATTTTACATGTTGATACTGGCAACACCATCATTCTCTCTTGTCTCTTTATAGTTAACGATGCAAAACAAACGAGTATTACTCATCCGGATAGTCGGATATATTGATAATGTTTTGCATAGTTTTAATAAAAAATTTAATTTTTCGTTATTTAAGATGTAAATTAATATGTATAGTACATAAAAAACATAAACTAAATGGATTTATCGCAATGTAAAATAAATACGCCTATTTTTTTGTAAAGGTTTTAAACCGATTACTTGAAGAACGAGCTTTGTTTACTCGTTTTGGTTGTATGTATATCACTATAACGTTTTGTATATTTACATTATTTTGCTAAGAAACATACATACTTACATACATACGAGTATGTTAATTATAGAAAAAACACCCTTAAAGGTGAATTCACCCATTCGTTCTGAATGTTCCGAACGATTTTTTTTATATGTAGTTTGACGTCTCTATTTTGAAAGAGAGTAAATTTAATGTGGAACAACAACAAAAATTTAGTTCAGAACGAATGGGTGAATTCACCTTAAAAAGCATTGGATGCAAATTTCGTTCTACAGATAAGCAATGAGAATAATACCAGTGAAAAAAGGAAAAAAGGAATTACTTTTAAGTTATTTAAAACTTTTTAATATTAATATTATGTTTTTTGTTTTGGTAACCTAGTCCGCATTAGTACAACGTTAAGTAAATTAAAATAAAACCAATTCCTTATTTGATTTACATTGCAATATTTGAACTAGTATTTGTTTTATTAATTTTATTTGTTATTTTTTGATATTACAAGAACTTAAAAGGATGTACATATGTATTTAAATAAATATTTCTAAATGAAAAACAAAATAAAATCAAGATATATATATGTATGTCAATATATGTTTTCCAAGTATGTATTTTAATTTAATTGGTTTTAAAAATATTTTTCAATAAATGCTCTAAGTATAGCATTTTCTTGTAATATTGCACGGCATCACCACCAGTTTTCTAAATTTTTATGTGGCAGACGTTAATTGCGGCACATTCTAAATAAAAAATTACATTGGAAAATAATTTTCACATAAAATAAAAATTAATTTTACCAATTCTGTTCATTAAATTTAATATATCCATTTTTTTATTTCACAAATCCACACAATTTCAAATATTATCAATAATTTTGTTCACAAAACTTTGTTTGTCAAAACAATAAAATATTTTAACATCGCTTTAAAGTAGGTGAGTAGCTGCTTTAAATTCTTTAATGTTAAAGTTGGTTTAAAGTACGTGTGTTAAGCTAATAATCGTTTTTGAATGAAACTTTAAGGAATTTTGCTTAAAGTTGGTTTACCAACCTCTGTTAAGTTTTTTTGAATAAGGCTGTTAGTTGTTCAACAAGCCACACAATTTAAGAAGAAACTTTTCATGAAAACAGAGTTCTTTTTTTTATTTATAACAAAATGGCATTACTTTTGCGCCATCTGTTATCGACGTATTCAAGAAGATAAAATTAACGCTTTTTGAATGCAGAACCTATTGCTTCGAGCATTAAATCGCACGATCTGGCTCCAAACGTGAAATAAACTGTTCACCGAACTCGCCTCTCAATTGGAACATTGATTTGCGTGCTGTGCGGTGTGTAGCACCGTCTTATTGAAACCATATGTCAGCCAAGTCCAGCTCTTTTTTTGGGCAAAATAATTTGTATAATCAACGCACGGTAGCGCTCGCCATTCACAGTAACGTTTCTGCCTTCGTCGTCATGGAAAAGTAGGGTCCAATGACATACCAAACAGTGCATTTTTCGGGATACATGGGCAGCTGTTGCAATGCTTCTGGCAACAAGCAAGGAATCTCTTCCTTGGCAATGCTTTCGTCAGAATATCGGCAGCCTGGTCATTGGTGGACACGAACTCAACTTCGATCTCGCGCTCGTGTTGCATATCACATTTGTAGAAATATTGCGTGTCTATGTGCTTTGTTCTCTTCGACGATTCTGGACTCTTTACTAACGTGATCGCCCTCTGATTGCCACATTTTATTACTGTCGGACTTGTCTGCTTGAATCCTACGTCTGACATTAACTTACGTAGCCATATAGTTGATTTTGTTGCTGCACAAAGAGCTACAAGTTCAGCTTCGGTGGTAGAAGTTGCTGTTACACTTTGTTTTCTGGAACTCCACGTTATAGGACCGCCGTTTAGAAAAGCTATCCAACCTGTAGTACTTCTTCTAGTGTCGACGTCGCCGCCCCAATCTGAGTCGCAAAATATAGTGAGTGTACTATTATTCGTTCCAATGTTATAAGTGATCCCTCGCTCCTGAGTGCCCTTTAAATATTTAAAAATCCGTTTAATACCATTCCAATGAATTTCAGTAGGATTCTCCATATATCTGCTAAGTACACCAACAATGTAAGATATATCAGGTCGAGTTGAAATCATCATGTACAATTGCCTATCGATATGGAAATTTCTTACATTGCAGCAAACTATTCTCAGCTTTCATAAATTTACTGCCTGGCTCTGCTGGTGTAGCGACTGGAACACATTCAACATGACTGAATCTCTCTAACACTTTCTTTGTATATGCGCTTTGAAAAATTTTAAGTTTCTTTGTTTCAAGATTTCTCGTTATCTGCATCCCCACGAAAAATTCAGCTTCTCTTGAAACGATTTCAAATGCTGCATTCAAATCTGTCAATAGTCTTTCAATAAATGTTGAGTTGTTACCGCACAACAAACCGTCGTCTACATATAAAGCAAGAAGTAAGAAAATAGAATTGATATTGTAAACAAAAACGCATGTATCTGCTGTAGATTGCTTGAAACCATAAGAAATTAAAAACTGAACCATTCGTTTGTTCCATTGTCTGGACGCTTGCTTTAAACCGTACAGACTTTTCCTTAACAAACATACTCTATCATCTTCTTCAAAACCATACGGTTGTTTCATAAAAATTGTTTCTTCCAAAACATCATGCAAAAATGCTGTCTTAACATCGAATTGTAAAATCTCTAAATTTTCTGCAGCTGCTATAGCTAATAAAGTTCTTACAGACTCATAACGCACTACAGGCGCAAAAACGTCATTGTAATCAATTCCACGTTTTTGGGAACATCCCCTTGCTACAAGTCTAGCCTTAAAACGGTCTATATCGACATTGGCTTTAGGCTTTCTCTTAAAAACCCAACGGTTCGAAATTAGGTGCATACCTGTTGTGCGAGGAACAGGTGTCCAAGTGTTATTTTTCTGAAGAGCCTCAATTTCTTCTCTAATTGCGATAAGCCACATCTTCGAATCGACACTGCTCAAAACTTCTTCCAAACTCGTTGGCTCTAGCTCTGCCATACACACCTCTCTCGCTATCTCGCTTTCACCGAATACTTCATCGTTAGCCTTTGAACCTTTTCGTGTGCGATAGGGACTTCTCGGAATGGGCAGTCGCGGATTTTTGTACACTCTTCGTTCACTCTCATAATTTTTTTTTCGTGTTTTGCTGATTTGAAGACTGTGTATCTGTTTCTCCGATATTCTGTGAATCAACAGGTTTAGTTTCTCTTACCTCGTGAATGTTCTCCCGACTTTCGTTGAAAATAACATTTCTTCTTATTAAAATTTGTCTTCTAGATGGGTCAAAAATCCGATAAGCCTTGCTTGCATCAGTGTAACCAATCATTACACATTTGACTGAATTCTTTTCCCATTTTGTGCGTTGCTCCTTTGGAATGTGAACGTACACTTCGCTTCCGAAAACTCTAAGATGTGATACTGGAGGTTTTGTTCCGAACCATTTTTGGTAGGGTGTTACTCCTCCAATTACTTCTGATGCAGTTCTATTCTTGAGGTAAACAGCAGTGTTGGTGGCTTCTGCCTACAAATACAATGGCAAATCTCTCCCATAAATCATAGCTTTGGCCCTCTCGACGATTGTTCGATAAAACCATTTTGTTCAGGGGCTCTCGGAGTACTTACTTCATGCTTAATACCTTTCGAAAGCAAGAAACTTTCCACTGACTTGTTGCAGAACTCTAATGCTCCATCAGATCGTAGCCGCTTGATTTTATGACCATCAGCTTCTACATCAGCACAAAATTGCATCAAGTTGCAAAGAACATCTGTTTTATATTTAAAAAAATAAACATAGCAATATCTCGAGTAATCGTCCTTTAAAAGCATGAAATAATTCGCTCCACCAATCGATGGTGTACTCATCTTACCACATAGATCGACATGGAATACCTCACCAGCTTTAGAAGCACGCTTTGCACCCGATTTTGGAAAACTAAAACGATGTTGTTTGCCGTATACACAACCTTCACAAAATTGACTTTCATCTGCTGCATTATTAATATTAAGTCCGTCAATAGTGCCTTTAGTGTGCATTTCTTTTAAAGTTTTGAAATTGACGTGCCCTAAACGCTCGTGCCACAAACTCAATGATACTGCATTCAACTCAGCTACCTGTAACGCCTTTATGTTCATCTTGTAAAGTCTATCATTACGTTCACCATCTGCTATGATCACACCATTTTTCTCAAAGCTTACGCGTTTTCCACCTTCTGCGAATACCACCTTTACGCCCTTTTCGGTTGTTCTAGATACAGAAATAAAGTTGCGATCTAAATTTGGGACAAACAAAACATCTTTAATAATGCACATTTCTGTCGAATTGCGTGTTTGAACTTCTATGTCGCCTATGCCCTTTACATCCAATTTTCTGCCATCACCAACTCTTACTTGACAAGCGCCTACCAAAAATGCTGTGAAATTTTTGAACAATTCACCTTGAAATGACATATGGTCGGTAGCATCCGAATCAGCGTACCACTCATTAGTTTTCATTTTTGACTCTTTCTGTAAGATAAGTGAGTGTCCATCCGCTCTCTCATTGTTACGGTAATCGGCTCTCTGCTTATTCAGTTGTTCTTTTTGTCGTTTAAAACATTCTCGAGCCCAATGTCCCGGTTTGCCACAATAATTGCACTTCCCTTGTCTTTTCTTTGATTTTTTTTGTTTATAGCCTCCCCTTTTCCTCGAAGAACATACGCCGCTTTTGCATCAGTTTCTCTACTTACTTCACCACCGCGAATATTGATGAGAGACTCCTCGTTCACTAGATGATCCGTAAGGCGATCGATGTTTTATTCAGCACGGGGTACAGCATACCAAGCAGTTCTCACATGATCAAATTTTAAGGGAAGGCTGCTCAATATTTTTGCTATAACCATGGGCTGTTTCTGTTCAAGATTCATGTCCTTCAACCTTTGTGCGAGAGAAATTACCTTGGCTATAAAATTTTTACACATTCTCATCATTGTCCATTTTACAGTTTATGAATTTTTCTAATAAAACTTGGACGGATTGGTCACTTTTCTCCGAATGCTCAACCTGAAGGCGAGACCACATTTGTGCTGCTGTCGTACAATCGCTCATGTACTTCAACTGTTCTAATTCTATACCTTTCATTATGAACGCTTGGGCTTCAGCGTCTTTCCCGTTCCATCATTCGTTCGCGTTACTTGCTGTTTTCGTGATCGTTCCTAAAACATACGGCTTCAATTTATTCCCCGCCATGTAGATCTCCATTTGGCGTCGCCACAATTGATATTTTTGCCCGTTAAAACGATGAATACTCTAAACTCTTGATTCCGCCATTCTGTCAACTTCTGCTCTTGAACCGACTGAAACCTCGGAGTTAATGCTGCCAATATTAGAGTCTACCACAGTCTTTGTGTCCCTGTCCATTAGAATTTATTAATTAACAAAATTTCTTCACCTAGGTTGGGTCTGGGCCCATAACCTGTTGTAATTTATCAATAGGCAAAGAAAGAATTTTTGTTTTAATAATTGAAACGTTTATTTAAGGAACAACTTGTTCTTATCAAATTACAAAGACGAATAATATAAAACTACTTCAGCAGTTTTTAGTTAATTTCACTTTATGTGCAATGATTCTAAAAGAACAGTTAGGTCTATATATGTACATAAGTAAGAATATGTAAGTATATATGTACATATAAAAACGTATGTAAAAAGAAGTAAATAAAACAAAAAACAATTCATTTATAGTTATACATACATAAGTTAAGGCATGAGAAAGCGAAATACACAACATAACCTGTTGTAATTTATCAATAGGCAAAGAAAGAATTTTTGTTTTAATAATTGAAACGTTTATTTAAGGAACAACTTGTTCTTATCAAATTACAAAGACGAATAATATAAAACTACTTCAGCAGTTTTTAGTTAATTTCACTTTATGTGCAATGATTATAAAAGAACAGTTAGGTCTATATATGTACATAAGTAAGAATATGTAAGTATATATGTACATATAAAAACGTATGTAAAAAGAAGTAAATAAAACAAAAAACAATTCATTTATAGTTATACATACATAAGTTAAGGCATGAGAAAGCGAAATACACAACATAACCTGTTGTAATTTATCAATAGGCAAAGAAAGAATTTTTGTTTTAATAATTGAAACGTTTATTTAAGGAACAACTTGTTCTTATCAAATTACAAAGACGAATAATATAAAACTACTTCAGCAGTTTTTAGTTAATTTCACTTTATGTGCAATGATTCTAAAAGAACAGTTAGGTCTATATATGTACATAAGTAAGAATATGTAAGTATATATGTACATATAAAAACGTATGTAAAAAGAAGTAAATAAAACAAAAAACAATTCATTTATAGTTATACATAAGTTAAGGCATGAGAAAGCGAAATACACAGCAATATATATATATATATATATATATATATATATATATATATATATATATATATATATATATATATATATATATATATATATATATATATATATATTTATTTATTTTTTTTTTTACGAGGAAAAAATCTTCAAAAGACTCCGTGCGGGACTTTAACCCGCTAAAACGACCTCGATACACAGCTCCCAGTCCCTGCGGAACCACCGTAAAAGTATTTCTTCACAGGGCGGAGAAGGTATAAACCTGCGCTATGCTGCCTAGATTCGCTTTCGAATCTCCTCAAGCCTACGAAGTTCCAATAGAACCAATTTTATGAAGCTACACACATACTCCCAGTTACGCAAGGATATCAACATTATACTTATTATGTTTTCAGGACAAATTCCACACCCTAACAACTGCTCTAGGTTCGCCCTCTCGTAACTAAAACGTGGACAATTGAAGAAAACATGTTCAGGGTCCTCGTTTATCTCGCCAATGCAATACGGACAGTACGGAGAAGTGTCATGTCCAAACCTGTACAGATATGCCCGATAGCAACCATGTCCGCTCAAAAACTGTGTCAGATAGTAATTTAAATAGCCATGTTCCCTTTGTACCCAAACACATACATTTGGTATTAAAGTATGAGTCCATCTACCTTTTGTAGATACTGACCATCTCGTTTGCCATTCGGCAATGCTGGCTGCTCTCGCATCATCACGGATACTTACACCCTCTGCTGCTCCTGCCGAAGACATTATGTGCAAAGACTCTCTAGCCATCAAGTCAATGGGTATCAAACCGGCAATGACAAATGCTGCTTCATCCGACACGGTCCTAAATGCGCAACTCACCCGGAGCGCTGCAAGCCTGTAAACGGAGGAAATCTTGCAAACATAAGTTTTAAACCTTGTGGATTCTGACCATATTGGAGCTGCATACAGGATGATATTGCAAATAACTCCCGCAAGAATTTTCCGCCCAAGATATTTTGGACCCCTGGTATTTGGCATTATACGACATAGCCCTGCACATGTTTTCCCAGCCTTCATTTCAACGTATTCAATATGGCTCTTGAATGATAGACGATTATCTATCATCACTCCTAAATATTTAAGGTGCTCTCCAGTTCTTATTTCACAATCACCAATTTGTAGAGTAATGTATTCCTTAACTTTGCGGCTACTAATTAATACAGCTTCTGTCTTATGTTCAGCAAGAGATAAACCCATGGAATTTAGCCATGATTTAACGATGTATATGCTGGTATTACAAACAGTCTCTGCCTCATTTACATTTTTGGCTACAACAATCAGTGCAATATCATCCGCAAAGCCTACAATTTTAACACTGTCTGGAAGATTTAGTCTCAAAACTCCATCATACATCACGTTCCATAGCAAAGGTCCTAGCACAGAACCCTGTGGTACCCCACCTGTCACTCTGTATTTCTTCACTCCTTCATCGGTATCATAAATAAGAACTCTCTTCCGAAAATAGTCCTTGATTATAGCTACCAGATATAGCGGCGTATTGAGATGAGTTAGAGCATCAACAATATTTTCCCAATTAGCGGTGTTACAAGCATTTTTTACATCCAGTGTTACCAGCACGCAATATTCCTTGGAACCATTCTTCCAACTTTTACCTTCAATTGCACTCCTTGCTGTATCAACTACCACTTTAATCGCATCTATAGTAGATCTACGTTTCCTGAATCCGTATTGATATTCAGACAAACCTTCAGCTGATTCTATACTCGCCTCTAATCTCTTGCAGACAATACTCTCCAACAACTTCCCGCAAGTGTCTATCATGCATAAGGGGCGATAGGAAGACGGATGATCTAGAGGTTTCCCATCCTTGGGTAGTAGCACAAGTTTTTGTCTTTTCCAAATTGATGGAAAAGATCCATGCTTTAGACAGGCATTGAATACTTGGATTAATATTTCCGGGCGAAACTTGACAACCTCTTTTAATATAGCATTTGGAATGCCA